>JASDQU010241373.1:52930-100876 GCA_032191745.1 Picea mariana
ATTTATTTTGTATTCACTTTGAATTATAATACACTCATCACTTCACTTTATTATTTACCTTTTAAAATCTCTTAAACCACTTTGATTACTTTGACCTTTTGGGGCTTCTAGATGACATATGAGGGTCCTCCAACTTCGTAAGGCCATAACTCTCAACCCGTGAGGAGTTATGTGGCATTCTACATACCACAAAAAATGGCATAACATGTACTATCCATATAGAATAGTATTATCTGAAAATATATCATAACTCATACCATTATCCATCAAACAAACTTGGGTCCATTACCCAAACCTGGGGTCTCCAACTTCTCATGGCCATAACTCTCTAACCGTGAGGAATTATGTGACGTTCCACATACCACCGGAAATGACATGACAAGAACTATCCATCTAGGATATTTTCCCTGACAAATTCACTTTCCTTCATCTCATTATTCCATAATTAAGCATGGGTTCTCTTACTCCACAAAGCATCTTCCCGTGAGGGCTTTCACCATAAGGGGACCACTTTGGAGTTCATCCATATTTACTTCTTATCAACCATGACAAAACAATAATGAGTCATATTTACATCAAACATTATTGGGTCCATTACCCAAAACTTTGTGCTACGGGTCTTTCTTCAAGGGTTGACATCAATGACAACCAACCTTAATCAACAATATCAAGGTACCTCTGGTAAAAAAATTAGCTCTTGATTCGCTATAATTATTGAGATACACTCTGTAGAAGATAGGGTTTGTGACCAGTCCTGAAGCTAGTCAATAAACAGGTGTTCCGGGTCAAAAAGTCATAACTTATTCATCGAGAATCCAAATGAAGTTAGACAAATTTCATTGGAAAGAGTAGGGACTTTAGTTTCTTGTGTGTGAGTTTCAAAATCAGATGTTAATTATTGAGCACGGGGCATTCTGTGCAAGTTCACTCTCCTGAATATACCATAATTGAATAAAGTCTACCATTCTTTCTATAACCTCTTTTTGGGGAGGATTCAAGGAGTTAAAATTGGAGGAGTTTCAGAGAATACATTGAGTAATATTATCTACAGGATCAGAGTGCTCCAAAAATTGAAGAATACCATAAATTGAAGAAGTCTCAGGAAGCATTATTAGGTTCTATGTGATGATTGGTTGATGGTGATGATTTAATGTAAAGTTTTATTATCTCTCATATATTCTTGGGTGGAAGGAAGGGGCAAGGATGGAGAGTTCAAATCTCTCTTGATATTGGAGGATTGTATATTCCTCTTGGAATTTTATCCCTCCCTTTACATTTGGAAGCTGTAGCTACCTTTGGAAGTCATTACTTCCCTTGAATAATAACTATTGATTATTTCTCATATATTGTGCATGGTGTATTATGGTGTATTGGTGTAACTCTTATACTATTGTTCATTTCTCATTGGATATATTTGAATGGTTTAAGTATAAGTTGAAAAAGGTTTTAAATTGTACTTGATACTGATTCACCCCCCTCTCAGTATCAACAGGAAGAACATGGAAGGATCGACCAAGGATTCATTGATGGTAAGAGGTCAACCAATCGACAGAGATAAAGAAAAATTCTCTGGTATAAAGTCTATGTAAAAGGGTATATATAAATCCCTAGTTCATTTCATGAGAATATGATGGAAATGTGGTAAAGTTGGGCACTACAAGAGAGACTGTAAGTTGAAAGTGACTAAGATCGGTCTAGGATTTGAAGAGAAGTTGTTGACTAAAATAAAGACTACTTTGGATAAAGGAGGCAATGTCTATCTAGTTTCAACCGATATATACTCAGATCATGATGTTTGGTTGATTGACTAAGGTGCATCCTTCCACATGAAACCTCATAGAGAATGATTCTATGAATATGAGAGATATGAAGGGGGATATGTATTCTTGCGGGATGAATAAAAAACCAAAAGTGTTGGACAAGGAAGATTCTGAATGATACTACAATATGGGAGGAGCAGGACCCTTTTGGGTGTGCTACATATTCTAGTTTTGGAAATAAACCTGATATTTGTTAGAAAAATGAGTGATGTAGGTATGCACACTTTATTTCAAAAGGATACATGCAAAATGGTTAGGGGGGCAATGGTATTAATCAAAGTATTTCAGATTGGAACCCTATACAATTTGTTAGGGGATGTCAAATCGACTAGATGTAACATCACTATTGTTCTTGAAGTCGACATGACTTTGATTCGACTCGACTCAACTAGAGTTCAATCAATTCAAATTGAATCAAATTTTCTTCGTCAATTCTATCAGACCATGCTACGGCACTATACAATGGGACACATTAGAGAAAAAAGAATTTGAGATATGCACGACAAATATATGGTCGAAGTTTTTCCTGATTGTAATTTGGATGTTGATTTTTGTGAACATTGCATATATGGAAAACAAAATCGGGTTAGATTCCATCTAGAGAGAAAAGGGAAAAACAAAATTATGGAATTGATACATAGTGACATGTTTGGGACTGTTTCGATCCCTTCACTTAGTGAATCCATGTATTATGTTTTCTTCATAAATGATTTTTCTAGGAATACATGACTATATTTCCTGAGGAATAGTTAGAGGTTTTTGAGAAATTAAAAGAGTTTAAATCTCTTTTGGAAAACCAGACAGATAAGGAGATCAAGGTATTGAGAACCAATAATGGAGGAGAATTACATGGAAATGAATTTTAGTAGTTTTGTACATAGTCTGGCATAACACAACAAAATACCACCATATACCCCACAAAAAAATGGAACTACTAAAAGAATGAATAGGGCATTGGTGGATAAGGCAAGGATCATGCTTAGTGGTGTTGGTATCACACAAGATTTTTTTGCAAAGGTAGTGGACACTGCAAAATATTTTGTAAATAGGTCTCCTTCAAAAATGCTACTTGAATAGACTCCACATGAGGTATGGTTTGGTAAGAATCCTTCAATTTCATATCTCAAAGTATTTTTTTGTGATGTGTTTGTGCATGTTCCCGAGGAAAAGAGGAAAAAGTTGGATAATAAGGTAGTCAAGTGTATTTTTATCGTATACAAGGATGGAGTTAAAGGATATAATCTATGGGATCCATTGTTAAGAAAGATAGTGTATAGTCGAGGTGTGATGTTCATGGAAGTTAGAGGAACTTCCAATTCTGAAGAGGTTCAGATGGAGAAAGAAGCAAAAAAGTTGGTGTTTGAATTGAGAAACAATGAACATGATTGAGATGAGTCAACTAAATCAGATGAATAGGTGGAACAACTAACTCCAGTTGTAAGGAGATATGAACAAGTAAGGAAACAATTTGAAAGGTATAGCCTGCCTAATTTCCATTTTGCATTTATGTTATCTTCCACTGACAAGGATCCCAAGTCAGTTAAGGAGGAAATCGACTTCAAAAAGGGTAAACTCTAGAAGGACACCATGGTAAAATAAATGGAATCCTTACACAAGAATGAGACGTGATATTTAGTAGAGCTACCTAATCGAAGGAAGCATGTTGGTAGAAAATGGTTGTTCAAGAAAACATTGAACATAGTAGGTCAAGTCGAGAAAGTCAAAGCTCAACTAGTAGAGAAAGATCATTCCCAAGTTGAGGGAGTCGGCTTTAGTGAGATTTTTTCCCTTATTGAAAAATTAAATACCATTAGAGTATTAATGTCTCTAACTAAAACATTTGATCTTGAAATATACCAAATGGTTTTAAATATAGTGTTCCTACATGGGGACCTGGAAGAATAAATCCACATGAAACAACTTGAAGGTTTTGCAATAAAGGGTAATAAAAAATTAGTATGCAAATTAAAAAGATCCTTTTATGGGTTAAAGAAATCACCAAGTATGTGGTATCAAAATTTTGACACATACATCCTTAGTTTGAGATTTTTTAGAAGAAAGGATGATCACTGCGTATATTCCAAGGAATAAGGAGGTTGTTTCATATATGTAGTGTTGTTTGTCGATGACATGTTGTTGGTCATAAACAACATGAATGCAATCAAGGAAGTGAATATGCAACTATCCTCCAAGTTTGACATGAAGGATCTTGGTGCAACGAAGTTTATTTTGGGAATGGAGATCAAGAGAGGTCGGGCAATTATAAATATTTGGTTGAATCAAAGAAAGTATATTGAAATATTTTTTAAGTGTTTCAACATGTAGGATTTCAACTAGTCAAGGTACCAATTCCTCTGGGAGAAAACTTTTGAATTATGTCCAAAGACACAGGAAGAAATAGAGGACATTTCCTATGGTAGTACTATTGGTAGTTTGATGTATGTGATGGTTTGCACTCGACCATACATTTCTCATGGAATGGGAGTATTGAGTAGATACATTTTGACACTTGGAAAAGAGAACTAGACTGTTGTCAAAAGAGTGTTTAGGTATTTGTGTGGCACAAAATATTATGCTATATGCTACCAAGGGAAGCATGAAGCTGAAATGGAAGTAAATTTACATGGATTTGTAGACATCGATTGGGATGGATATTTGGATCGATGAAGGTTGTGACCAATCGTTAGGTGTTTAATATGTTCAGTGGAGAAATTGATTGGATGAGTAAGCGTTAAGAGGTGGTATCCTTGTCGACAACATAAGTTGAATACATGGTAGCCACTCATGGAAGCAAATAAGGAGTATGGTTGCATCAACTGTGTTCATATATTGGGTTTGAGAAGAAAGATATGAAGATAAATCACGATAGTGAAAGCACAATATTACTAGCAAAGAAGCCAACTTATCATTCCAAGATGAAGCATATTGATGTAAAATACCATTTCGTGAGAGACATGATGGAAAGAAACAAGGTGCTACTGAAGAAAGTAGACACTTTGGAAATCACAGAAGACATTTTGATGAATTCTATGAGTGTTGTGAAGTTATCTTGGTGTAGAGAGGTAATGGGCATTGCCATCCTAGGTTAGTAAACATAAATTCAAGTTTTCATGTGTAAACAAATTGTAGATTTTAAAATTGTACAGTATTTTAATGAAAACATATTTTCAATAAAAGAACATAAAAGATACAATGGAAATTACACACATTACATAGAGATTTTACCCCTCCAAACCCAAACTGGGAAAACCAGATTTTTTCCCCCTATGACCCCCCAGGAAGGGGGTGCTATGCCCCCCTATTACCCCCCTATTCATGCAAATAATATAACACATATCCAACATTCTCCCACTTGTTTTTTTCTTTGCATACATGGTTTTACAAGGTTACATACTCAACAATCCAAGGCAACAATGCCCATAGATCCTCTCCACCAAGACAACTTCTCAGTGCTCATAGAATTTGTTAATGAATCTGCAACATTCTTGAAAGTGTCCACCTTCATCAAAAACACCTTCTTTTCTTCAACCATGTCTCTCACAAAGTGATATTGAACATCAATATTCTTTGTCTTTGAATGATAAGCAAGGTTCTTCACCAAAACAATTCCACTTTGACTGTCACAATCTATCCTTACAACTTTTTGTACCAACCCAATAACTGAACAAAATATTTGTAACCATATTGCTTCCTTACTTGCATGAGTGGCTGCCATGTATTCAACTTATGTAGTTGAAAATGACACTACAAACTATCTTTTTCTCAACCAACTAATTTCTCCTCCAAATAGGTTAAACACATACCCTCTTGTAGATATTCTATGATCTAGATATCCATCCCAAACTGCAGCCACAAAGCCATGTATGTACAACACTCTATCCAAACATGGTCTTCCTTGGTAACACAATCCATAACTAGTAGTGCCACGCAAATACCTGAAAATTCTCTTTACTATTGTCCAATGATGCTTCCCTGGTTTTGATATATACCTGCTCAAAACTCCCACTGCATGTGCAATGTCTGGTCTAGTACAAACCATTGCATACATCAAACTTCCAACCACACTCACATATGTAACACAAGACATTTCCTCCTCCTCCTCCTATGTCTTGGGACATTGATTCACAGATAACTTTACACCTACATGAATAGGGACCCTGACCGGTTTACATTCTTGCATATTGCACCTCTCCAATATTGTCTCAACATATTCTATCTGATTTAACCATAGTTTCATGTTTTTCCGATCTCTTTTAATTTCCATTCCCAAAATGAAATTTGCAGAACCAATATACTTCATGTCAAATTTAGAGGACAATTGAGTTTTCACATCCTGGATAATCTCCCTGTTGTTTCCTATCAACAATATGTCATCCACATACAAGACCAAATAAATCAAATGATCACCAATTAATTTAAAATATACAAAATGATCCTCTTTGCTTCTTGTGAAGCCAAGTCCCAACATATAAGTATCAAGTTTTTGATACCACATCCTTCGTGATTGTTTTAAACCATGAAGGGAATTTTTTAGCTTGCAAACTAGGTCCTTCTTTCCCTTCACAACAAATCCTTATGGCTGCTTCATGTAGATTTCTTCTTCCATATCCCCATGCAAGAATGTTGTCTTCGCATCCATATGTTCTACTTCAAAATCAAATGAAACAACAATAGATAACAAAAATCTAATAGAGGTTACCTCTGCAACATGAGAAAAAATATCACCAAAATCAATTCCCTCAACCTAGGAATAACCCTTTGCTACTAACTGAGATTTGTATTTCTCCACTTTGCCTTCTGCATTCAGCTTCTTTGTAAATACCCATTTGTTGCCAATGGGATTTCTTCTAATCAGAAACTCCACTAGATCCTAAGCCTCATTCTTATCCAAGGATTTCATTTCTTCAACCATGTCCTTTTTCTAGAGTTTTCCATCCTATGAATCCACTGCATCCCTAACATTTCTAGGATCATCATCAGTAATAGAAAAATAAAAATTTGAATGGAAATCAGGTGGAGTATACCTTTCCAGTAACCTTTTTTCCTGCATCGATCTCCTCAATACTGGAGTATAAGGATCTTCTTCTTCTGATTCATGTTCTTCGATAGAGTCTAATTCATCATCCTTTGTATCAAACTCTATTTTCTTTGGTTCTTCCTTACTTGGTAGGACTTCATATTTAACAACATCCTTCATTTCTCTAAATACCACATCTTGGCTATACACAACCTTCTTAGTTTCTGGGTTCCAAACCTTATAACCTTTGAGAGAATATTTATACCTAATAAAGATACAGTTTCAACCTTCTTATCTAGCTTAATCATATTTTCCTTTGGAACATGAACATAGGCCTCACATCCAAATACCTTGAGATGTGTGAGAGAGGGTTTCTTACTAGTCCATACCTCACGTGGAGTCTTTTCATCCAGTGCTGATGCAGGTGATTGATTGACCAGGTAACATGTAGTACCCATTGCCTCTACCCATAATTCTTTCCCTAACCTGACACCACTGAGCATGCACCTTGTGTTTTCCATCAACGTCATGTTCATCCTTTCTACAACTCCATTTTTCTGAGGTGTATATGGACTAGTATTATTCCTTTTTATACCGCACTTATTATAGAACTCTTCAAATTCATTCTTGAAAAACTCTTCACCATTATCTGTCCTCATCACATTAATTCTTTTCTCTGTTTGATTCTCAACAAGAGCCTTAAAATTTGTAAACCTGTCAAAGACTTCAGATTTCTTCCTGAGGAAATATATCCAAGTATTCCTCGATAAGTCATTTATAAATGAGACATACAACATGGATTTTCCCAATGATTGAACCGACACAGGTCTAAATGCATCAGTATGCACTAGCTATAAAATTCGTTCTTCTCTTGTTGCACCAGAGGGGAATATTACACAATTCTTCTTCCCGTGTACACAATGTTCACAGAAATCAAAATCCAGAGAGAATTTAGACATACCTTCAACCATACCTTTACTGTGTAGTAGTCGAAGACCATTCTCTCTGATATGCCCCAGTCTTTAATGCCACAACATAACCTTTTATCCAGAGACAATATGAGTTTTTTCTTCTTTTTCTCCAATATAAAGAACAATGGAACTATTACACCCATTACTAATAGTGCTTCCTTGCATATTATATAGATTTCCAATCCAAACTCCCTTCAACAACACCATTACTCCTCGAACCATCTTGCAGGTTTATTTTTCAAATACTTTTTTTACTATTGCATCATCCATTTTGCTTACAAAAATCAAATTTATGGCCAATCCTGGGATTTGCAGAACACCATACAATGTTTTAATCCTTCCATCTATGAGCCTCAACTTGAATTTATCCTCGTCCTATGATTCTGGTTGTCGAGTCATCACCTAGGAAAACATTACCTCCATCGTACCTTTCACATTCACATAACTACTCCATGTGGGGAGTCATATGAAAGGATGCACCTAAGTCAACCAGCCATGCCTCATGTTCTGCATGTGTTCTTGAAGAATCCAAATACACATATCCCCCTTCTTCTTTGAAAGTATTTTCTTCTTTATAGGGAGCACCTTCATATCCCTTCACTTTCTCAACGCTTTTGGATCTACATTGCTTCTTAAAGTGATCTTCTTTTCCACATCTCTAGTATACCTTTACAAACTTTCTGAGAGATTTAGATCTACCCTTAGACTTAGATATGCCACTTGAGGACTTAGATCTATTTCTTTCCTAGGAGCGCCCTGTTTCAAATAATGCATCTGTGCTTTGTCCTTCCATGTTCTTCTGTCTGATCTCCTCTAAAAATAAGGATGTTACCACATCATCGAAACTCAAGGTAGTTGTATTACTACCTATGGCCACAACTAGAATATTCCACAATGTAGATTTTTAATGACAAAAAATCAGCAACCTAGCAACCTGTCAAACACTTAGCAACCTAGAGATAACTGTCTTCATAAGTTTCAGAAATGCATAAACTCACATTCATAAATTTCCATAAGCATAAATACACATTGCTAAGCAAAATAACAGTGGAAATAACACAGTGGACAACAACCCATAACACACAGAAATTTAGGCAAATGCCAAGGAAAACCCCAATGTGGGGAAACCCAACAAGAGAGAGAGAGATCTATTATTTAGATTCAGGAAAGTACATATCAGCGGCAAAATAACATTTCCAGCCAAGGAAAATACCTCACAACACCAAATCTGTCCCACATAAATCTACCTCGCTTTTTGTGCCAAAACCGTACTGATGTATGTCCTTCTCCATACCTCATTTTTTGAGCCTACAATTAGTTGTACGGACTGTTCTGTACGAATCAGAAGCAACCAACCAAATTCTAAAATCTGCCTCGAAAACCATGCCCAAAATGCCTCGATTTATTTGCCAAATCTGTATGGTTGTATGGACTGTACGGATCCGTATAGTATGACCTCCCACAACAGAAAAATATTTTGGCCCAAAACTCACAGAAATTTGTTTCTTGGGATTCGTGCCCTCCTTCCTTGGAAAACGTGTCCTCTTTGTTGCTCACTTTCCTCTTTCAAGCATACTCAGAAAATCTCTCTAACTCAACTCCTCTCGTCTTCTCAATGTGTCTTACACACTACCCAATGCATTCTTTTATAATCTGAAAATGACATTTTCTCCCCTAAGTGTCTTTTCACCTTCCCCAACCCTAGATCCAAAGGCCAAGATTAGATCTTTCCTTTTTCAAGATCAAGGGTCATGATCCATTCCCTCCAAAAATGTCTCATTTAAATTAAAGTGATTTTCACTTTATTACATAAGTGCTTTATGAAAATAAAGTCACTTTAAAAATAGAAGGTACACTTTATTAAAAAGTCACTTTAATAAAAGAACCACTTAAAAAAACTTTATAAAAACTATTACAAGGTTAAGTGCCTAGTAGTGTAAACATTAAGGTAACATCCACATACAAGAAAAAACACACGGAGTACCTCTTGAGATAAAAAGCTAACACTCCCTCTTAGCGAGGGATATACTTACTGCCATCTCCATCATTTGGTCCCATCACACTGTGCTCTGTAGGAGCTCCCTCTGAACCTGGAACCATCCGTAACATATGCATAGAACTCGAACTAGAAGATATTCTCCTGGCAACCTCCCGGAACCCTGAGCACACTTCATCTTGAGCATTGGTTCGATCAACCTGGCTGAGCCTTTTGCCATTGCTCAGAAGAGACTCGCTCTCTTCTCTCGGAATGCAAGATTGTATCCTTGGTGCCATGATAGTCTTAGAAGCCTCCTCACGCTCCTCATCCAACAATGAATCATACATCAAAGGTTGTCCTCTCAACATATACAATCTGTTCACCCGGTTACCGATCAGTTGCATCTCTACCGGGTCCACTCCCTACTTGTAGATAAAGACATGTTCCCTCTTGAACAATATGCAATATCCTACATCCTCCAAGATTGAGACTGAGAGCAAGTTAACCGTCAACCCTGGAACAAAGAGAACCCCATTAAGCTCCAAGAGTTCCCCAAACTTGAGTTGGAATATGACATTCCCAACTCCACGTACAACTCTCGCTATACCACCTTCATTTGCCACCTATCGGCCAGGACCAATCTCTATGAAATCTAGGAATACTCACCAGATTCCCGTCATGTGGCTAGAGGCCCCACTATCCACAATCCATCTAACATCACCTCTGAATCCTCTGCTGCCGACACTGGAAACTAGGGTCACCAAAGAAAATTCCCTATCAAACTTTGAAGCAAAGTCCTTCATGGTTGTTGTAGCAACTCTCTCAGGCCCCTCTGACTCCTTCTTCTTCTTCTTCCTCTCAGGACAATCAGAGGGAAGGTGCCCCAACTGGTTACAACAATAGCATATGAATTTACTCAAGTCCCTTCTGAAACTTCCTTTCTTCTTTCTCTTTGCTACAAGAGTAACATTCTCATAAGCTATGTCTTTCTTATGTTCACTGCTCTAAGATCTTTCTCAAATATCCTCCTGAGTGAAATCATCCCACAGTCTGCTCCAATCTGGTAGATGCTCACGTCCCACCACGCACTTCACAAAGACTTCACATTCTTTGGTGAAGCCATTTAATGCTATTCTCACTAGCTCAGAATCCGTAATGACCTCTCCAATAGTTGCCAGCTCATATTTAACTTGAGTCACCCGGGTAAGATAAGAAGAGACACTCTCCTTACCCATCTTGGTATCATGCAACTTAGCCTTCAAGGCCATCTTTCGGTTCTCGTTATTCACCTTGAAAAAGTTCTTAAGTGCATCCCACATCTCCTTGGTAGTCTTTTTCTCAGCCAAGTGTTAGATAAGGCGATCCTTCACCCCATCCAGAATAATTCTCTGAGATTTGGATTCCTTGGTCTCATGCAAGTCCAAAGAAACAGGATCTGTTGTGGGAGCTGCTACAACAGAGTTAACATAGCTATAAATCTTGTTCTCCTTGAGAACGACTGACAATCAGACCTTCCAATGCAAATAGTTGGAAATGCCATCCAACCGGTCCTCATATCTAATGCTTCTAGCTATATTCTCTGTCACAACTCAAGGAAAAAAATCACACCCTTTTGCCCAAAAATCACACTGCCCACTGTCAGAGACAAAGCTTTGATACCGTGTAGATTTTTAATGACAAAAAATCAGCAAGCTAATATTTTGTCAAACACTTAGCAACCTAGAGATGATTGTCTTCATAAATTTCAGAAATGCATAAACTCACATTCAGAAATTTCCATAAGTAGAAATACACATTGCTAATAAAAATAGCAGTGGAAATAACACAGTTGACAACAACCCATAACACACAAAAAATTAGGCAAATGCTAGGGAAAACCCCAATGTGGGAAAACCCAACGAGAGAGAGAGAGAGAGATCTATTATTCAACTTCAGGAAAGTACATGTCAGCGACAAAATAACATTTCAAGAAAAGGAAAATACCTCACAGCACCAAATCTGTCCCACAGAAATATGCCTCTTTTTTCGTGCCAAAATTGTACTGTTGTATGGCCTCCTCCATACCTCATTTTCCATGCCCACAATCAGTTGTACGGAATGTTCTGTACGGCCCAAAAACAACCACCAAAATTTTGAAATTCACCTGGAAAACTATGCCTGAAATGTATCGATTTCTTTGCCAAATCCGCACGGCTGTATGAACTCATACAGACTTGTATGGATCTATACAGTACGACCTCCCACAATAGAAAAATATTTCGGCCAAAAACTCATAGAAAAATTTTTCTTGGGATTCATGCCCTCCTTCCTTGGAAAACGTGCCCTCTTTGCTACTCACTTTCCTCTCTCAAGCATACTCAGAAAATCTCTCTAACTCAACTCCTCTCATCTTCTCGGTGTGTCTTGCACACTACCCAATGCATTCTTTTATAATCTGAAAATGACATTTTCCCCCCAAAGTGTCTCTTCACCTTCCCCAACCCTAGATCCAAAGGCCAAGATTAGCTCTTGCCTTTTTCAGGATCAAGGGTCATGATCCATTCCCTCCAAAAATGTCTCATTTAAATTAAAGTGATTTTCACTTTATTACATAAGTGCTTTATGAAAATAAAGTCACTTTACAAATAGACGGTACACTTTATTAAAAAGTCACTTTAATAAAATAACCACTTAAAACAACTTTATAAAAACTATTACAAAGTTGCCTGGTAGTGTAAACATTAAGCTAACATCCTCATACAAGACAAAACATGTGGAGTACCTCCCGAACTAAAAATCTAATACACAATTCTGGTAAAGAGAACAATAAACTAATACACTTATCTTCATCTGGAATTTTAATCTCAACAGATAACAAATGACTTACCGCAGTGTTGAAGGTGTTCAAATTATCTATCATAGTATCTCCATCTCTCATCCTTGGGTTATACATCTTCTTCCACAGGAACAATTTATTTACCAGGGACTTATACTGATACAAGTTCCCCAATTTATTCCATAACTCCTTGGTTGTAGCTTCCCTTGACACATTTAGTAATACTGAATTTGAGAGACATGATCAGATTTTTCTCTTCGCCTTCTAATCCAACTTTTTCTAGTCATTTGCTAACATTCTTGTAGGTGAGGTACCTAGATCCATTGTGATCCACTGATCTATGTCTATCAACAGATCTTCCATCTTGAGATTCCATGGCTCAAAATGTTTCCCATTAAATTTATCGATCTCTATTTTTGAACTGCTCGCCATTTATTTTCACTTGAAGAATCAATACCACATACCTCCCATTGTAGCAAGGCTTATCACAGTCCATAGCCAAAACCCTCACTAAAAAGTTGTCCCCTGAAGCCGATAATTTCTCCGATACCAAATGTATATTTTAACCTTGTACAATATTTTACTGCAAACATATTTTCAATAAAAGAATAGAAAATATACAATGGAAAATACACACATTACATAGAGATTTTTCCCTTGAATCCCAAACCGGGAAAATTAGCATATTCTATATTCATTCACATCATACATTTTTTACAATAAAATATACATATAGGATCTAGTGGAATCCAAAACCCTAATTCAATGACATGGATTAGTCAACAACCCTAATTCCTTAGCCGAAAATAGAAAACCATCGACGAAAAACCATGTGCCAAAAAATTGCCCAAAAACGAACACGAAAACCGGTAAAAAAAATAAATTGAGGGTGTTGCCCTTGAACCCCCGTGTAGGGGGGATCTCGCCCCCATACAAACCCCCTAGACAGGGGGGCTCCACCCCCTTGGGACCCCCCAGGAAGGGAGCGATGTGCCCCCCTCTTACCCCCCTGTGTGCTTGTTGCAATGTAGACACTAGTTAAAGTCATGCAAATAATATAACACACATCCAACACAAAGAAGACAAAAAGTGGGAGAAAGTTGGGTTTTTATATTTTTTGCAGTGAAATAATAGTAATTTTACTTTCTAGTCAAGGTGAATCAACTGGGTGAAGAGTCGAATGACAAGTCAAGTAAATTCAATTGTTAATTCAAGGTTAAAATGATCGGCTAGAAATTCAAAGGTTGAAGTAGTTGATCGAGAAGTCGAAAGGTCAATTGACAGGAGGTCGAGTGGAAACTGATTGAGGACTGACTAGAGGTCGACTATAATAGAATCTTGATATTGACAATATTGTATCCAATCATCTACGTGGATCTGTAACCATTTTTGGTCGCCATGATTTAGGGTTTTGCATGTCGTAAACCCTATAAATAAGGCACATTGTAATTGTACTAAGTTGATGTTTGTATTGATGTTGTTGGTCATGTAGATGCAAGTTGAATTGGTTGCAAGGTCATTCTTGTGTAAATCAAGAGAGTATGATGGGGATTGTGTCATAGGTGTAGACCAAGGTTATCCATGTTGCTCTTTATTCAATGAATGAATAAGACAACAAGAGAGCAATATGCTCAAGGAGTGTTGGTTTTCTCAGTTAAGGGGTTCTAAGGTAAAATATATGTGTACTGTGTGTGTGATTATCATTTATTTCTTGTTTAAATTTGTCTTATGTTTCCTGATTGATTTAGTGTGGGTGTTTATTACCTTATAAAAGTTATAGAAAAATTACTAAAACAAATTTTATATTAAAAATAATGCACTGAAATTTTAAAACATGCACATGTTACTAGGATGTATGCATTTCTAAAGCATGTGCACATTCTATAATTCATGTGTGTTTTTTGAAATTATTGTTTATTTATGGGGATATTTCTACTCACCCACATGTTTTCTAACTTGGTTGCTTTAAATTTAGGTTTGGTATGATGATCCTAGTGGTTTGGAATGTGAAAGAAACAAAACCTCCATTTTTCAAAATGCTTCTTAATATCTCTAATTATCACATTGTTTTTAAATAGGCTACAAAAATATATTGGGCACACACATATAGATCCCCTATGAAAATTCCAAAATATATATAAAAAAAAAAAATTACTAATTTTAATTTATTTTTTTCGAAACATTGGTCATGATATTAAAATTTATAGATGCCTTATGTTTAAGCTATAACTTTTTATATCCTTACCCATTAAAAAACTATATATAATAATAATAATAATAATAATCTATTTTTAAGGTCACAACCAAGCTAGCACACCAAATTGGTGTATGAGACCCCCTTGTTTGTGGGACATGGGACCCCCCTCCGCCCAACGATTTGACTGGTAAAGTCTACGAAGGTATACATACTCTACCCCCCTCTGGCTTTGAACCTGTGACCTCTTAAGAGGTAACACATGTTCTTAACCATTATGATGTTTGCATTTCCACTAATGATGTTTCGAATCATCCCTCCAAGTCAACATATGATGTTTCAATGTTTGCATTTCCACTAATGCATCATGAGAGAACATAATTATCCTACACTGGACCATAAACATGATATTACAAAATTACAAAAGGTATACAACAATCAGAAAGTAATTACAACAAATTATAATGTCCTTACAAATTTGAGAAGTATAATATTATGACAAATTGCAACAAAAGATGATAAACATAAAGTTATGAAAATATTTGATAAGGATCAAGTTATGAAAAATTAATATTAGATATACATCGAATTACAATAACTACAACAAATTATATTGTGATCCCAAACTTAAGACAAACTATAGTGTGTGCCAATTACCAATTTGAAATTTAGAGGAAAACTTATTTAAATGATTTATTGTCAATTATGTCATCTAAAAAGAAAATTTGTGACCTATATTTCATTATTATTGATGGTTATTGTTATCGCACAATTTGTACTTCTCCAAATCCCAAGACAAGTAATTGAAATTGTTGTAACAACATGATAACTCACCACTATCACCTTGGTGGGAAATCCCCAATTTTAGGGATGGATGGAGGTCCAACCCAAGGGAGGCATCCTTGGTAACCTAAAGGGCTGGGAAACATAAATATTTGATCAAGATATACCCCCCCTCTCACTGGTTACCCAAGTTAGAGGTATATGTCTGTGAAATTGAGGTGGAAGAACAGAATTTGTGTACCTTCCGAAGTATATATATATAGCAATTTCCAAGTACCAAAATGATAATAAAGCCTCAATTGATAGTAGACAATGTAAATACATGGTGGCTGAAGTAAAAATTCAACAAGTTATCTATTTACAACAACAATTAATCTTTTATAAGATCCACAAGAAATACAACTCAAAATGGCATGAAAGTATAGTGAAAACTTAGCATTCATCCAATAGGTCAATAAACACTTTCTAAAATCATTTTCTGAGTAGGTTAATATTGGCACAGGGATAGACCCAGGGTTCAATGCTACAACAACGCACCAACAAAACCCTAACTACTGGCCCTTTCAACAACACTTGCGAAGTAGATGAAGTCTTACTCGATGTAGAGGAAGGGGTGGTTGCAGGACTCAAGTGTCCACAACCTTAGTTGGGACATAGATATGTGATTATAATACTTAACAGATCACTTAGTATTAACAGTTCATCAATATTCAACCAGTAACTACTGCACAGATAGAATAGAGCATTGCATCATTCACTCAGATATGATGTATTTAATCACTTTATCCTAAACAGGCAAGTTATACCTAGAATATCAAGCACTAAGCACCTTCATATAGGTCATATCTAACATTCTTACACATCATTAGCACAAAGCATCAGCAAATTTATCTATCTCTATCAAAGCACTTAGCAAGAGAAGTTATAAAGACATCAAGACAAGCACAAAGTGGAACAACACAGTGTTTACGCGGTTCACCCCCACCCTAGGGCTATGTCCACCAACTCTTCTTCTTTATTGTCTTCGGTCAATCGGTTAAAAGAACAGAGCCTCAAAACCCTACTTCGCCTAGGATAGGAGATCTGCGCACCTTGCTAGATGCTCCTTCATTGCACTATAGCACAAAGCACTTCACAGCTTGTTACAATACCTTGCACCTAGCTCTGTAAATCTCTCCCAGTATGCACAGAGCATCTACAAACCATACTTGCACTTAGATTATTAGTCTCGCATCACATAGATCCCTTTTCTCCTCTTTTTTTACATATCCTAGACATCTATTTATACATTACAAAATAGCCCTAAACATGGGTAAACCCATGGGTCGACATCCCATGCCCGTTACATAATCCAAAAAACCCAAAAAGGATCCAAAAAATAGGATGATATCTGTGATCTCCACTTTGTCTTGCGCTCCTCCTTCGATAGGTTTTCAAAGTCTGAAAATAGGTCAAACTTGAATAGATCCCTCAAAAATTGGTCAAGGGACAACAGGCCCTCAACACTCACATGTGACTTGTCTCGAGTCACTCTGATGTAGGAAGTTCTACTTCGAACGCTTCGAGATTGGATCGAACTACTTCAACTTGTTGTTGTGCTACAAGCTCTTGTTCAACAAACCCTTGAATGACTACATCATTCACAGGTCCTTCCAGGCATTGTTCTGTTGTGGTGCTAACCTACTCCAGTTCTTTTCCTTGACCTTCTACCTATGTAAACAATTGATAGGCCTTATCTTGCATAGGTTGGAGTTTCTGAGTTATCTCCATAACTCTACTCTAGATAGTATGGATTTGTTGTTGGGCGGTTCGCATATCTTGAGATCTCTTCATTCTCTCCACAACTGTCAGGGATTTCAGTTGTGCCTATAGTGTTTCTGCATGTTGCTTCACTTCCTGGACCTATGAATCAAGTGCCTGCAACTCTGGGTTCTCAGTAAGTTTCTCATATGTCTGGGCACTATGATCAGTGAATTGCTTACATTCTAAGGTAAGGGTCTTTATCCTTTCAACTGCGCTCCTGGAAGTTGCTTCTCTGTGGTCCTTTACCTCCTGTGGGGTCTCAGGAACAGTGTGTAGTTCTAGGTCTATGATGCGTTGTTGTAGCTGCTGGATCACTTCTTCAAGTTGCGCTAGTTATTTTGTGACTTGATCCTCTGCCTTTACTTCTATGGAAATCACAAAGCCCAGTTCTCTGTTGAACACCTCCTTCACCTTGAGTTGCTTGGTGAGCAATTGTTCCTTGCCTTTCTGCAGCTGTGCCTTTTCCTCATCAAACTTCTCTTGGAGAGCACTCTTTTCCTGTTCCACAACTCGACGTTGTTCTACAATTACTCCTTGTACTTGTACCAAATCCTAGGTGGCTTGCATTGTTTCCTCTTATGCTCGTTGAAGGTGAGCTTCAACTGTATCAGCGAGACAGTGGAGTTGGCCTAGCTCATCTCTCGGTTCTGGTGTTCCCAGCGGAAGATGTGCAGTGGAGACTGCGCAGCTGGACTATAGTGCTTGCTGCACCCCTTGGAGTTCGACCTCAATTTTATTGTACATCTCCTTCTGCTTATCTTCTTACTTCTTTGTTATCTCTAGTGAAGCATTGTTGAGGGCTGCTATGATGAAATTGAAATCATCCGAGGTGAGGATGGTCTGCATCTTAGTTATAGGGGATTTTTTTCTCTTCCAGGAGGAAGGTGTCGGGTGGGAAACCTTCCCTTTCTTCGTGGGGTCCTCCTCGTCTCTGGGTGGTGTTACTTCACCTTTCCTCTATTTAGATTTTGTTCCATCTATCTCTTCATCATCACCTCCTTACTCTGGTGACATGGAAGTAGTATTCACCGAGGCACTGCTTAAATCTTGTACTTCGTCAGTCTTCTTTGTTTCGCTAGGTCTGGGTGTATCCTGCGCAGATTCTGGGCTGTCGATGTCGAATATCTCCGTAGGGTTGGCTAGAATAAGGAGGTCAGCGGACCATTCCTTATTAATATCCTCTAATTCCTCCTCCGTCATCTTATAGTAGGATTGAAGTTGTTCCTTGTTCTCGTCGGCTCGCGTTGTGATATAAATGAAATGCGAATCAGTGTTGAACTTCATCAAAGGCCTGAATTAGTGTATAGTGTTCGGTGTCATGCGAGGCTTGGACTGTATGGCTATCTTCAGTTGATTGTAGTATGTATGGAATACAAAATTTGACTGCCATTGCTTATTCATGTCACTTGAGTACCAGAATGTAATGAACTTTGTGGCTAATGGTTTGAAAGGCTCGATGTCCGGGAAGGTCGCACCTTCCAACATCTCCCAAGCAATGAAAGTGATCAGGATCAAGAGCCAGCTGAAATGGAATTCATATCCTTGATCTTGCGCTTCTCTATAGTCAAGTTCCAACTGTTTCACTAGGAACTTTGCCCAATTCATTTATAGGCCCTCCGCGCACTTCCCTGCAAGGTCGACTACAAAACCAATCACTTGGGTGGGTCGATTCTTGCGTACTAACTTCTCTGCAATCATTTGACAAGCGAGGCGCACTATGCCATTCTGAATAGAGGCTACCTTGTAGCCTCGCGTACCCTTCTCGACATCACCGTAGGTTTCCTTGATCCTTTGTGTGAGATCGCGGTCCATGGCTTTTCTAGAATAGAAATCTCGTGGGTCGGGTCCTTGCATACTCAAACCCATGATCTGATTGATCAAGGTCGAATCAACTCTGATATGGAGGTTTAGCCACAAATATCCACCGTGGTAACAAGACAACAACAGATTGACACATGCATTTACCTCTTGGTGTCTTCCGAAGTGGGGAATTTTCATGACATTGAGTAGGGTGGACTGCGCGAGGTTATGGGTCCATGCTTGGGTAATTACCTTTGAGTTTTTCCATTTTGTTCTAGTTAGATACTTATGTGGGGATAACATGTTGTAGACTTTGCGATCCCTGAGGTTGAAGTCGCTAAAATTCATAGCTGCGATCTTATCTTGTTCTGCGCGCACTGTGTGTATCCCCTTCGAGAGGTACGCAATGACCAAGGCATACTCAAAATCTCTAGGCACGTTGTCGCAATTTACAACACCGCTTAAAGGTGGTATATAGGTGGGTAAGATAGTCAGGATCAGTTTAGAATTCGCTAAGTCATCCCTGTTCTTAGCTCGCTTCTCATCGGACGACCAGGATGATCCTGCTCCACGAGCAGTGAATGGAGAGGCTAGCAGTCCTCTCATGGATGATTCTTGTATAATTGTAGACATCGACATGACTCTTTTAGTCATGAGTTCGATCAAAACTTCCTCAACAACTCTTTCGCAGCGCTCAACTCATCCGACATACATCCTTGGGGTTAACAATCTCAAGTTTGGGGGGTAGCTTACACATAGTAACGAGATAGAGAGAAGAAGAAAGATGATCACTATATAAACTCAACTTAGTCTGTGGGCTCAAATTATCAATTGGAAAAATTTTTCTTGGTGCATGGAGTAGTGGGATAAATAAGTAACTCGACAACGGGTTGTTTGCAATGAGTATGATGCCTTCATTAACTCGGTTATGTCCGTTATGGCACGGTCCCAACGGTCGGATGGTGAGTTGGCTGGCCATAACTGGATTTCTATCCATTCAGAGCATTGATCTAATGGTTATAATGTCTCCAATGGCTATATTGCTTCTCCATGGCGAAGTGCCATGTGTCGTTGTTCTGATATCCTGGCGAAGCTCTAATTTTGCAATTTTTCCCTCTGCGAGGTTCCCTCTGGAGCCTTTTGCAACTTATCAATCTTGGCTCTCTTCTTACTTAAATTTCTAGCCTTCTTTCTAGTGAGCTTCGTCTCGGTATTTCTTTTTCCTTTATGATTTTTGTCTTATTTTGACCTAGTCACTTTGCGTTGTTGAGATTCTTCCCTAGGGTTCTCGGATAATACTTTTTATTTGTCTGGGATAGCTACTTCAATATTTTGTGGATCCTCTAGTGCTCTTGCAACTTCAACATCCAAGTATATAGTGTTAAATAGCTTCGATCTATTTTTTTGTTCTTCGATCAAGTGTGCGATCCTTCTAGTCATGAAATCTTTTAATTCTTTCTTCTTATGCTCAAAAAATTCTTCTTCTTCCTTCTATCTGGCTTGATCTCTGTCAATCCAAGGTTTTCCTAATAACATGGTAAATGGGGCGTTGTCCTCGATAAATTTAATAATCTCAAAATATTCTTCTGTTGAAGTTCCATTCGCAGTCATAGGCATCTGCATGAGCCTTCCACATAGGTTTATCATCTTTCCTATGAATAACCATATTCCTCCTAACAAAGGAATCATAGCAAGATTTCCTAAAAGTTCCCAAGTTCTTTCTGTCATAATATTCACCTCTGTTTCTGATCCAGATTTTATGAGCAGAACGAAATGAATATAGATTATTAACAGGTGCTTAACACAAAATAACAGAGATATAGTAAAATTGGTTTTCTATTCAATAACGAAATAAGTTGAAACTGTAAAATGCAGCAGAAACGAGCTTGTTGAAATGGTGGCGGATTATCTCTGAGAAGAGATGTGACGACAGCACGCATTCACAAGAAGAAGGTTACAATGAGGCTCTGAAGGCCTTTTTAAAATAAGAAAGAATGCAAAAAACCCTAGACATCTAAAAACCTAACCCTAGGAGATGAAGCGCCAAAAGTCATGTGAGCCCCGTTTGGGTAAGTTAGTACATCAACTTCCCGTGGTCGTAACTTTTGCATACGATCTTTGTTTTAGGCGTGTGATAGCTCGTTGGAAAGGTAACGTTGAGGAGATTCATTTTGGGGGATCAATCATGCCTTAGACTATAATTGAGGAGATCGATCCTGAAAAACCTTTATTTAGGCCCTCAAAATGACCCTGGAAGTTAAAACTGTTAAAAATAGTAAATTGCCAAAATTGTCAGAAAACTATTTTGAGCCAGTTGGAAAAGGTGGGTGGCCACTGATATCCATCTAGATAAATCCTCCCTCCTTAGGAAGAAATTTTCTCCATTGCGTTTAGGTCCCCCATCAGATGAGGAAATTTCTGCTGAATTTGGCCCCAGGTGAGCCACTTGCCTTGGTGCAGGAGCTGCCTTGCTTTAACGACTCAATAAAGATGGATCCTTTGTTGTTGAGTACCCTTGATCTGTCTGTCCAAAATATGATCATTGGATGCTTGTTGTAGGAAATCAGGGTTGAGGTCTGTTGGTGTCAGTTGTTCTACTACTTCTGAGGTGTCCAATAATGGTGGGAAATAAGGGCGAAGGAGATCCACGTTGAACACTGGGTGCAGACCAAGGAAAGGAGGAATGTTGAGCTCAAAAGAATTATCCCCCACGANCACCTAAAACTTATGCGGCACCCGATGTTGAACATGGCGTTGTTTGTACTTGTCATTGGACTTCTGTAGGATATCCTGAACCTATTGGCGGATGTGCTAGATCCGCTCAATGAACCAGGTTGCTTTGTCAACTTCAGTTGGAGCAAGGGGAAGTGCAACATCTATGGGTCCCAATGGTTGGAATCCCAACCCCACTTGAAAGGGGCTATGGCCAGTTGAGCTATGCAATGATCGGTTGTAGCTATGTTGGACATAGGGAAGGTTCTCATCCCATGTGTGAGGGTGCTTTGAATTATACATGTGAAGGATATGCACAATCATTTGATTTACAACCTCGGTTTGGCCATCTATCTGGGAGTGGAAGGCCATGGATTTGGTGAGCTTGGTGTCCAGCAGTGACCAGAGGCTCGACCAGAATGTGTTGAGAAATTGACTCTCCCGATCTGAGACAATGGTTTGTGGGATTCCAAAATGTACCCAGACTCGTTCAAAGAAGAGCTTGGCAGTGGCCTCTGTTGTGATGCTCTTCTTGCAGGCAACCATAATTGCCATCTTAGAAAAATGATCAACAACCACAAAAACACAGTCATTTCCCCACTTGGTGGACGGGAGGCCCGACATGTAGTCGATTGAGATGGATTCCCATGGCCTGTCAGGAGTAAAAAGAGGGGTGTACATGCCCTGTTTCTTAGTGGTCGGTTTGGCAATAGCGCAGGCAGTGCAGGACCTGATATACTTGTTGACCTCCTGTCGAAGTTTTAGCCAGTAGAAATGTTTCTGTAGCATCGCCATTGTGTTTTCAACGCCGAAGTGTCCTGCCACCTAACTGTAGTGGGCTTCCCAGATCAACTTCGCTCACTCACTTGATGGAACACAGATATGGCCCAGACGACACAACAACCCATCCTGAAGATGGAAATTATCGACAACTGTGTTTGCACCCAACATTTGGTAGGTGGTGGCAAAGTCAAAATCTGTCTCATAGAGTTGGGGCCATCCATATGTCTCATGGCCGCAAGAGTATAGCACCATGGTGAGTGTCGCGACTGGCGGTCTGATGAGGAAATCAGTGACGTGATTGGTGCTTCCTGTTTTATACTTGATTTTGAGGTGGAATTGTTGCAAGTATGTGGACCACTTTTGATGGCAGTCATTCTGCAATTTTCCTTGTGTTTGCATGAACTGCAGTGCTTATGATCAGTGTGGATGACTGTCTCCTTCCCAAGAATGTAATGTCTCCACTGGCGGCATGCTTGCATAATGGAGTACATTTCTTTGTCATAAGTAGGGTACTTACGGACAGTATCTGATAGTGTCTCACTATGATAGGCCATGGGGTGGCCGTGCTAAGTGAGAACGATGTCCACAACATAGTCTGAAGCATCTGTCTCGATCTCAAAAGGATGTTGCAAGTCTAATAGTGAAAGTACTGGGGCTGAGCACAAGTGTTGCTTCAAATCATTGAATGCTTATTGTTGGGACCGACCCCACGCAAATTTTGCCTTACCACCACCCCTGTTTATTTGGCTGCGGACCCTTGCAATATGGGAGAAACCCAACACAAACCTGCGGTAGAAATTGGCAAGGCCCAAGAAGCTCCGAAGCTCAGTGAGTGTTGTTGGGGCTGGCCAATCATGGATGACTTGGATCTTGGCTAGATCCAAATGTACACCATGCTGATCAATGATGTAGCCCAGGTAATGGACCATGTCCATGCCGAAGGAGCATTTTTCCAAGTTGGCGTATAGCTTGTGCTACCGCAGGGTGTGCAGAACATGATGAATATGCAGCAAGTCTTCGGCCCAAGTCTTGTTGTAAATTAGAATGTCATCCAGATACACCACTACAAAAGTATTGGTGAATGGTCGTAGGATATCGTCCATCATCCTCATGAAAGTGGTTGGAGAACTTTTCAAACCAAAGGGCATGACCAACCATTCAAAAAGGCCTTCTTTTGACTTGAAGGTGRTCTTCCATACATCTGTCTGTTCTATTGGGACCTGGTGGTAGCCAGACTTCAGATCAATATTACTGAAGTATTTATCCCCCGTGAGTTGATCAAGGAGGTCATCGGTTYGGGGAATCGGGTACCAGTTTCTGACTGTGATTTTATTCAGAGCCCGGTAATCAATACAGAGTCGCCAAGTCCCATCTTTCTTTTGTACCAGCACGATTGGGCTCCTGCAAGGTGATGAGATGGGGCGGATGTGCCCCTTGTGGAGCAGTTCTTGGATCTATCGCTTGATCTCCTCATTCTCTAACAAAGAGCGATGATAGACTGGCCCATTGGGTAGCGATGCACTGGGGGTCAGATCAATGGGGTGCTTGACCTGGCAGTGCATAGGTACCCCTTTAGGTCAGGAGAAGATATATGAGTATTCTTCCACGACCTTATCTACTTGCTTCTGCTGTGTGGAGAGGTCGGCCGCAGAGACCCTGGATGTGGCTGTGATCTTTCACTTATTCTGAGAGAGAATTACGAAGAAGACAAGCTTCCCCATCTAAGAGATGACCTTCTTTCATTACTTAGCAGAGATCAAAGAAATAGCACTAGGTGGGACTGCCTCGGGTATCCTGTACAATTTCCTGTTCAAAGTAATAATAACAATACGAGGCCTAGACTCATATACAGCATGAAGTTTCCATAAATAAGGTTGCCCCAAAAGAACATCACACAATACCTCATCTTTGAAGGGCTTGATGCAGTATGATAGTCGACACTGTTGGCTGACACAGAGATCGTTTCCTTGATGGAGCCATCCAATGGTGTACGGTTGTGGGTGCGGCGTTGTTGGAAGTTCCAACCACTTGACGACCTATGCTAATATGAGGTTCTTCTGGCTACCACTATCAACGATGAAGTGTAACGGGGTGCCTTTTACCCACATCTGTGAATGGAAGAGGCGCTCTCCTTCTTCTGGCTTGTCTGGTTCACCAAGCTGGAGCTTGGTGGTAGCAATGGTGGCACTGGGTTCCGCATCAATGATCCGTCTTCCCCTTTCTAGTTCTGGCTCAGAGTCATAATCTACATCTGATTCAAAGGCTTTCACTTCAGCCACCAGCGACTGCTTTGAGCAGCAGTTAGTAGTGTTATGCCAAGGTCTCTTATGGGAGTCGCACCACTTCCCATATCTTTCTTTGTCTTTCTGGTGTCCTTCTTTGCTTGCAGCTTGGACTGGTTGTCCTGATATTGTCCATATTTTCTCTATCCTTTGTTCGGTGGGTTGGGGCTGCCCTTTCCTAGCTTTTGTTGTGAGGGGTTCCTAGGCCCAAATTGCCGCATCTTTTGTTTGAGCTTTTGCTCAATTTTGGCGGCATATCGGTAGGCCGCGCACAAGGATGAGATGTCTAAAAATTCCATTTTGGTATGGATGTATCTATGCATAGCACTGCGATACTCGAGCACTAGATGTTGCTATGAATCTTTGATACCCAACTTGCTTTGCAAGGTATGGAAGATATTTGTGAAATCTAGCACTGCTTGGTCTCTTTCTTGCTGCATTGTGGTCCATTTGGTATACAGGTCGTCATAACTTCCGATAGGGTAGTATTGTTCCTTAATAGCATCCTTGAAGGATTCCCAAGTCGTCGTGACTGAAAATAATGAGGTTTCCTCTATTTCCTTTTGCTCACAGAAAGTTTTCCACCAATCTTTGACATGGGGAATGACTTTGAGGAGCGCAAAAGTAATCTTTTCTTTATTCGAAAAGTTATGAACAGAAAAATACCCTTCTAGTAGATTCAACCACTTGTCTACAACATATGCATCTATCTTACCTTCAAATATAGGAATATCAAATTTTATTTGTACCTTGAAGGGGGCAGCGTCTCCATTTGAAGAAGATGTGTTGCCTGTTGGTAGCCGCCAAAGGATTTGTGCGAAACTATCTATCATCCCATTCCTCTGTTGCATGAGAGCTTCCTCAATCAACAGTTTGAAAGGATCTCCTGTCCCATCATATTTATTTTCTCCTACAATGGGAGGTCACTTGGGCGTGCGAGAGCTTCTTTCCTCAAGAGAAACAAGCTTGAGACCCAACTCTTTGTACTCCGACCTCGTTGGGGACATGCATTAAGACGACAAGGAACAGATCGCTTTGATACCACTGATCTGGATTTTATGAGAAGAACGAAATGAATATAGATTATTAACAAGTTCTTAACACAAAATAACAGAGATATAGTAAAACCGGTTTTCTATTCAATAACAAAATAAGCTGAAACTGTAAAATGCAACGGAAACAGGCTTGTTGGAATGGTGGCGGCTTATCTCTGAGAAGAGATGTGACGGTAGCGTGCATTCGCAAGAAGAAGGTTACAATGAGGCTCTGAAGGCATTTTTACAATAAGAAATAAAGCCAAAAACCCTAGACATCCAAAAACCTAACCCTAGGAGATGAAGCGCCAAAATTCATGTGGGCCCCGTTTGGGTAAGTTAGTACATCAACTTCCCGGGGCTGTAACTTTTGCATACGATCTCTGTTTTAGGCATGTGATAGCCCTTTGGAAAGGTATCATCGAGGAGATTCATTTTGGGGGCTCAATCATGCCTTTGGCTATCATTGAGGAGCTTGATCCTGAAAAACCTTCATTCAGGCCCTCAAAATGGCCCCAGAAGTTAAAACTGCTAAAAATAGTAAATTGCCAAAATTGTCAGAAAACTATTTTGAGCCAATTGGAAAAGGTGGGTGGCCACTGATATCCATCTAGATCAGTTTCCTCATTCAGAACATAGTCAATGTCGAAGTCTCATATTCTTTCTTCAAGGCATTATTTTTCTTTGAAGATCTCTGATAATCTGACATGTCGATGGTCATTCAGGGATTCGTTTATTTGTAGTAATATTTTCTCTTATTCTTTCTGGGGTTATTCTATTTATGGATCTACCTTATGGTTTTCTTTATTCAGATTCATTCTTTCCATTTTAGCAATCATTCTAGGGAAATCCAACACTTCATGGTCCATAGCTTTACAACAAAGACAACTAGGGCTTCTTCCAGGGCATTTCTTAGCAAGATGTCCTATTTTTCTGCAATTGTAACAAAGAGTTAATCCTCTCTTTCTCTTAAATGATCCCCAACCCTTTCTGTACTACGCACTAGGATAATGGTAGCTAAACTGCAAAATATTATTTCTAGGATCCCGCATGTACTTATTAGTCCAAACATTCTTTCTATGCATAGGTATAACATATTTTTCACTATTCATATAAGATCTATTCATATCAAATATTCTTTCACCTATTAATACCCTAGTTTTCAAGCTAGGATAGAATCTATCAAACATTCCTAGATTCATACTTTTGAAACAAAAGTTTCCACTAATCTTACTTCTATAAAGCACAAAGCCTTCAGATCTATAACTTTTCACTATTCTTACCTGTATCAAAGCACAAAGATTTTAGATCTTAACTCTTTTCTTCAGATCAGACTTCTTTTCCTTAGCATAGATCTTGTCAAACTAAGTAGAGTACTTCTCATCAGAGAAATAGATCTATGCATAGATCTTTCACAATTTTAGGTCGAATCATTTCACAAAACTTCTTCTTTCTCGGTTCCCAGCAATCATAGTTTCAGTTCTGATAAGTAATCTTAGAAATAAAATCTTATTCTAACATGCCAATGAAAACATATAAGTATGATATAGAAATTGTGTAATATACAAATAAAGGAACATGTAAATCATATGCATTTAAGCTAAGATAAATGCAAACTATACTACCATGACATGCAATATTAAAAATATATACAATGATATGCAAGATGCAAATGTCTACATACCTGCCTGCTCCAACTTGCAGTTCAAGTTCCACCTGGGAAATAAGGCTTGAGGTGGATGGAATTCACGAGTAACTTCAACCTTTATCCCCCAAGCATGGCCAAGTTAAAAGAGTTGTGACCTAATTCACTCACAATATTGTAGGGTCCAATCCACAGGTTTTCAAACTTCGTATGCATTCCTATTTTTTCCTTCCTTTTATCCCATAAAAACACTTTATCTCATTCTTTGAAAAATTGTCTCTTGCTTTGTGATCAAAATTTTCTTTAACCTTCTCTCAGTTGTGTGTTATTCGATCCCAAGTAACCATCCTAAATTCATCAAGTTCAACTAATTGGTCAATCCTTCATTCAAAATCTTCTTTGTACATAATATATCGATGTACAAAATGGAGGGCGAGAATTCGGATATTAATGAGCATCTTGGTCTCTATCCCATATGCTAGCTTGAAAGGAGTTTTTCCTGTATAATTCTTTGTCGTAATGCAAGCTTCCCATAGGGCATACTTTATCTTACTATCCCATGCCTTATTTTTCTATCCCACAATCTTCTTGATAATATTCATAAGATTCTTATTACTTGACTCTGCTAATCCATTCTTGTGAGGATAGTAATTAGACAAATGAGATAAGATGATACCATATTTGAAACATAGCTCTACCAATGCGATGGAATTGAATGATTTCTAATTTTCGGTAGTGATCTTGGCAAAGTTCCAAACCTTGTTATAATCCTCTCTTTGAGGAATTTCATGACAACTTCTTCAATTTCCTTCTTGGTCGGGATGGCCTCTACCCACTTAGTGAAATAGTCCATAGAAATCAAGATCCAATGATTCTCATTTTTGGATTTATCCTTGAATTCACCGATGAAATATAAACCCCATTGTTGGAAAGGAGCTTCAACGACATCTAGCTTCTATGGTAACACATGGAGACATTTCTTTCCTGTGAAACACTGACAAGGTTGGAAATACCTAACATAGCGATGGGTTTCCAAGAATAGAGTGGGCCAATAATATCCTACTCTCAAAATATGATGGCATATGGTGCAGGCAATGAAGTGACCTCTGCAATATCCTGAATGGAGCTCCTTGATCAATTGGTCAACTTCTTCCTTTTTCACACATCTAAGGATGATTCAATCAGGGTTCTTCCATCCCAAACCATCTTGGGTCAAGAAATAATTCACAGCCTTTAACTTTAGTGCCCTCTTCTTATGATCGATCAAGTGGTCGGGGAAAGAAAGATTCTTGAGGTAATAGATAATATCTGCATAGCATTTGTCATGTTCAATATCAATCACTATCACATTTATTTGTTCACATTTTCCCAAATTTGTGGATTCCTCGTTACTTTTCGTCAACATCTGAGGTAAACCGTGTCCTTTAATTATTTCAGTGGGTTTTATCTCTAGGTCATATTCTTGGATTTTAGACACCCACTTTCCCTTGGTTCATGGGAAATCTTGTTAAGTTAGCTCATCCTCCACTCCTGGGTGGGGGACATAATCCTTTATCTTATTGTATCCAACATATCTCATGAAATACTTAAGGGACTTGACTAGGGCATAGGCCTGCTTCTCGGTAATTGAGTAATTCAACTCTRAGTTTCTAAGGAATTTCTAATGAAAGTGATGGGTTGTTCATGATCATCCACATTATTTTGAAACAAGAATCCAACTATTGTGTCTCGAGAGGCGAATGATAAAATTATAAGTCACGAGAGTAATAAAGGATCAATAGGAATGGTTCCTTGGTTATTGTATATTTAATATGTTCGAAAGAAATTGGGCTATTATCATCCCATCTAAAAGTAGTGTCTTTCTTGCACAAGACGTTCAAAGGTTTTATCCTCTTGACAAAGTTCAAAATATATTATCTGATAAAATTAATATTCCCTAAGAAATATTGAAAAGACTTCTTGTTAGTGGGAGGTCATACATCCTTGATGGATTGAATTCTTTTAGGGTCAATGGAAATACATTTCTCTGATACTATGTGTCCCAATAGTTTTCCTTTGTCTACACCAAAGATGGACTTCTTAGGGTTAAGGGATATACCATATTTCCTGTATTTCTCAAATAATGTTCTTAGGTGTGAAATGTGAGCATCCCCCTCTTTTGACATAGTTTTCAATTCATCTTGGTATATCTCTATGATATTTTAGATTAGATCCCTGAAGGAAAAATACATTTCCCTTTGGAACGTCGATCCTGCGTTCATGAGGCCAAAAGGCATTCTTAGGTACATGTATGTTCCCCATGGAGTGGTGGATGTTGTCTTAAGTTGATATTCCCTTTTAACCAAGGCTTGATTGTAATCAAATAAACCATCTAATATAGACATCATTCTATCCCCGATGACACTTTGTAGCAAATGTTCCATGTTTGGGAGAGGGTAGTTGTATTTTAATGACAATTGATTAAGGTTTTGAAAGTCAACAAAAAATATGATGTCCCCATTATTTTTCGGCACTACTACGAGGTTTGACATCCATGAATAATTTTTGATAGGGACTATGATACCAACATCTATCATTTTTTGAAGCTCCTTTTGGATCTGGGCTGCAAACTTTGCATTAATATGACATAGTTTTTGTCTAAATGGCTTGGCACCTTCTACTAGAGGTATGACATGTTGAATGACATCGCTTCTATATTCCGTTAAGTCATCATAATTCCAAGTGAAAACATACTTAAACTATCGAATGAGGTCAAGTATTTCTCCTATTTCAATTTTACTAGTCCCCTTCCCTCTTTTTACCATTCTTGGCTCCATTTTCGTCCCTATGCTGAACTCTAACACCTTGTCAAATTGTTCTTCAACAAGTTTTCTCCTATAAACATCATGCATATAAGCCATTTGTTCCAAGGGAATGCATCCCTTCGGGAGGGTGTTGTTGGGCAGATTTATAACATCAAGACCAATAGAATCGATGAGAAAATTCACTTGGGATTCAAAAAAAATCCTTGCTACTTTCTAGGAATGTAAGGATTTGAGCATCATCATCAAAGACTTTCCAATGTTCCACGTTGTGAGGGACCAAAGGCCTAAAGAAAACTTCCAACTTGCACAAATATTGCAAGGGACCTTCGCAAGGTTCTAAGGTAGATCCTAAGATTATCGAAGCGTCATCCACATGATTTTCCTCTCTGGGGGATGATTCAATTGAGATTTCTTAAAAATATTTCATGGTGGCCCTCACCAAATCCCCATATTTCTTTAACCTTTCATTCTTTCTGGAAAATTTCGAATTTACCTAGGAGACTACTAGATCATAGTATCTTATGACCCTTACATTCTTGATCTTTCTATAAATGGCTAGGTTGAGACCTATAATAAAAGATTCATACTCAAAAACATTATTGGTGCAATCGTACTTAAGTCTATACAAGAAATAAAAGGTCTCTTTGGAGAGGTTTGTAAGGACAATATCCGCTCCTAAACCGAAACTAGAATGAGCACCATTGAATTCTAAATTCCATGTCCCATTGGAGTTTTGGCATAGATCTCTTTTGAAATTTGGGTCAACTGCAAATAGGTTTCCCATTCTATCATCCAAGTAAAATATATGATCCATGGGATGCTTGGGGGTCTCAACCTGAAACCTAATGATAGGTTCTTTTAGAGGGTAATGAATCCACCTTCTGGGTGAGGGCTGGTGGAATTTGACCCATTTATTTGAAAACTCTCCCATAAGGATGACACTAACTCTATGGATAGCAACATCCCCCAAGTGTTGGGTACATCAATCATGACTACGTTGATCAATAAATATATGTCAGGGGAGGCATCGAGAGAAACCTTAAGGTCCTTTATAAGACCGCATACCATGACAGGTCTAGACTATGACTCACACATATTCTAGCATGCTCGTGATATGTCAAGGCCAAGTTGTTGCATTATTTCCCAAGGAATGAGATTTGGGGAGGTACCCGAGTCCAACATACAATTATGGAGAATGAACCCATTTACTTGGGAGTGGTGAAGAATGACATAGGTTCACCGTGTTATCACTCTCTAAATTCCCATAGGTTTTCGTGAGGTAAGAAGAAATATATCAGAGGTAAACTTAACCAATCCCTTTGAAACTGGGAGCTAGCCCTGCCAGTTTTAGAGAGGGATCTCTCTATGAGTTTTAGATTTGTTTGAATTTTCAATATTTTAGGCTAGTTAGAAAGAATATAACCGAGTTGTTCGGATTGTTTTTAAATGAAATGAATGAATATCACCTTATGCTTCCATTGGGCTATGGGGTCTATTTTAAAAAGATAGAGGTTAAGGATAGCTTTTATAAGATTCGTTTTACAGGGCGAGATGGTGCTAATGCTAGATTCTTTAGGGATAAAATGGTGTATAGCCGAAAAAGGTGAGATATCAGTTAAAACTAAAAAGCATTTAAGAATTTCTTTGTTATAACATCAGAAGAAAAACATGTAAGTCTATAAAAGATTAAGAACAGAGTACACAAAGGCAAATTCTGCAACTTTAACTTCTTTTAAAGATTAGATTTAGAAAGACAATATGATAACTGAGAAGGAAGAACTTTTACGCAGATAGAGGAAACTTCACCAACAATTAACACGCAAGAATCCTGTGAAACTTCTCTTTGTATTACTGGAATAACCTCTTGATAAAAATTACAATGATTAGAGCTTGCTTGGGCGTAAATATCAACCCTTGATACTTCAAATTTCGAAGTATTTAGAATCAAAAAATTAAAAATGACCTTGTCATTAATGATCAGGATGTGGCAGATTCTAAATTTAACTAACTAACTCAACAAGATACAAAACTCTAGGGACTGTCAATGATGTGTTGAATTCTTCAAGCTGATTTTGGGGAAGGTCGTTGGTGAGTCATCTGCATGACTTTGTCTGATCTGATTGCTGACTAGATTTGGACACCCCATCTCCTACTCGATCAGATTGCATAGCTCTTCCCATCGTAGATGATTGGGAATGATGACTTTGAGTAATCTTCGGTATATTTAATCCATCTCTATGTACTTGGAAAAATTTGTCTTGACGATGAAAATATACCAGCTCTCGTGCTATATGTTGATGTCTGGCTACAAAGTTTCCAAGAACGCCTTGCCCGTTATGCTGTCCTGTATTCCCAAAAATTTTGAACTATCTTTGGCTACCCTAGCCAGCTTCTGTTTATAATCAGGAAGGATCATTAACTTTTCATTTAGGACCATTAAGCCTAGGAGACCTTTCTTCTGCAAAGCTTTGATCTTGCCGAAAAATATTTGCACTCCTGTGTCCATAGTCTGGACTTTCTCTTCCAACTGCAGCATTAGTCCTCTCTTGGTCAGAACCCTCTTGAATTCAAGGATGGTTTCCATCCTATATTCAATATTCAAATCCTCTAACTCTTCCTTGGTTTTTGAATTCAGGAATCTAATGATCTCAGTGGCTTCTCTGGGCATTTCTCCCAGCTCTCCTTTTATTTTCTCAATAGCCTGCCTGCTCCTATGTACCAGTTTTTTTTGCTTGAACATGATTTGTACCATAGGCCATATTTCATTTATGGATTTGGAGATATCCATCCAAATATTTTCCTTGGCCTCAACAAGTGTCTTGCCCACCACTATTTTCTTTTGAAGCTACTGTAATTCCTGTTTGAGCTTGTCTGAGGTTTGCTTCTCCATGGAGTAGCTTGTTTGGTAAGAAGACTTGAGCTACTGAAGATCCTCAACCTCCTTTTTTAGCTTGCTAATTTTTGTCTCTTGCAAGTTCATTTCCTCCATGGATTTTGCTAATTCCACTGTCTTTTCCAGAGCTGTCAATGGAGTTTCTGAGGGTATTTCTGCTATGAGGGTTTCCTCCATAGATGTTGTGCTTACCCTTGTGAGTGTCACTGCACTCAATGGAATTAATTCCATAGGCGTTGATTGTTCCTTCTCCTTCACTAACCTTTCCAGTTCTTCTTCCATCTCTTTCAATTGTGCATTCTGCTCCATGATCAACTTGAGCTTCTCATCCTTCTCACCTTCTGTCTTAGCTATCTCCTTTTTCTGTGCATCTTTCATTGCTTACAGTTTTAGTTGTTTCCTCAGAGATTCTATATCAACATTTTTCTTTTTGAGCATCTCTTTGATCACTTTCACATTCAAGAGGTCATACCCAATCTTGAGGACCAATTCTTCCAATATTTTAATTCTGTTATCCTTTGCAAAGGATGATATCTTTTCTAACTTTAACTGTGCCTGAACATTGCTCAGAGAGATTTTTAGTTTAACAACTGAAGTAGAAGAATTTGCCAAAGTGGAGAAAACCATTTCTTCAGTTTGCCTGTGCAGATCCATTTGATCGGTCGGGTGCACATCTCTGGAGTGGAACTCGAAAGTTGCCCTTTTTTAATCAGTGATTRCCTTTGGGTCGGGCACCTGACTGGAGAAAATCCATGTGCATTATACCCTTCTTTGTATCAAATGCAGACAATAGTCTATGTTGTGCCATGGATGTCTATTTCCAAAACTGGGCATAAGTGTTGCTGGTCAGCGTCTGATTCCTCTTCTTGATCAGGTCATATTTCTCAAAAATGCTCAATTTGGTGCCTCCTTGTTTCGGCTGGTTGATTAATGAAGTATCTGTCTTCTTATTGGATGAAGAAGTAGATGTGGTCAGATGACTGCTAGAGATAAATGGTGATTGATCACCTTTCATAGCCGTAGTGGATTGGGTTTCCTTTTCACTAGCCGTGTTAGTTGTATGACTGGATTTTGGCCTTTTGGTGTGTAATTGAAAATCTTCGACTGAGACTTCAGTGATAGAAGGTGAAGTATCCTTCCTGGGCCTTTTATCTTTTGGAACCTGTGGTGTGTTTGTTTGTGAGATAATAATAGGAGGAGACTGTTGTTCTATCTCTTCCAGAGTGTTCACCTCCCACTCCGTTTGATTTGCGGATTTCTCTATTTCGGACTTGGGTGTATGAACATATGGAATGTTTTTATTTTTAAACCTCATCTCCAAAATGATCCTGCACGGATCATAGTGCCACAAGAAACTAGCGTTGAACTTCATTTCCTTCAAAATCATGTCTGCCTCTTCCCCGATGCCTTAGCTATTGCAGATAAAAGACCCTATTTTCCCTTTAATTCTGAGCTATTGTTTCTTCTTCAAAGACACAAAGTGTATGTCGTCTGATTTTATCATTTGTCTTATGTACTCCAGGGAAAATATCCTCACGGGTAAATACTTGGGCAGCTTATATGGAGCTAACTCGCACCCATATATTCTGATCTCAGTGTGATTTTGGTAAAGATACCAGTCTCTGGTTTTTGCAAGGTCTGAGAGGTGTAAGATCCTCTGAATCTCCTCATTTATTCTTGGTTCTGGTCTACCACTGAGCATGCTCACCACTGGGTGGTAAAACTGCTCGATGAACTGTTTGAAACTGAACTCTGTGGAATTCCATTTGAGTAGCGAAGTCCAAGATGTTACCGCCTGCGGCTTCTCGTCCTTGTCTATTTTCATCATCAAGAAAGAGAACCTATCTGCTTGAAAGAAGGTGAGCATGTAATCCAGTATGGAGGAGTACCGCACCATGCCCTCTGTGGCAAATTTTGAAAACTTCTCGTGAATATTCTCCACTAGGAAAGTGTTGTAGTTGAATTGAGTGGTGGGATTTTCCTCGGTGGAGAAAATGGACATAAAACCCAATATAGGTTCATCCACCCATTCGTCTAAAAAATAACCAAGAAGACAACAGAGTGATGAAATGACTTGGTTCCCCTTTTCTGAGAACAAGGAGGAATGATAGTGGGGATTTGACTTGGGGAACTGAGCATCCTGTGGGAGGAAAAATTCAAAGATATGGGCTCTTTGAGGAAAATATAGTTTCTGGTATAACTCTGTTATGATTTCAAGATTGAAAGGGGAGGCAGATTCAGTTCTGGCTATCTCCATCATCTGATCAATGGCCTCTAGTGTGATGAAGAACATATTTTATCCCGATGATGAGACTATGGCTCTCTAGTTCGGGAGGTAATGGGCCTGGAATTTGAGGGAAAATTCAGGGAAATGATGGACCTGGGGAAAAAGATATAGAGGAAGATTGGACTCCCAGAGCCCAATTTCATCGCTTTGATCTAAGAAAGTGTCTTTGAGCCATGACTGCAAATCCACAAAGTCAAATTTGCACCTTGCATATGAGATTAGATGATCTTTGTCGACCAATGGGATCCTGTCGAGGTCAACAAGAGGTGGGAGGAAAGGATTTTCTACGGCTTCTACTTTTTTGGATTTTGGCACCATCACTGTGAAAAGTGCCTGCAATTCAAACAAAAATGTTAGTGGTAATGGTTGTGGTTGGGCTGTTGACTGAATCAGAGAGGAGACAAGGAAAACTTTCTGGTGTAAGGATAAGATGAGCAATGGGTAAATGAAGGAGCAGGGTTAGTTTTGAGTGAACGGATACCCATTGGGCACGGGGACAGATCAGCAGGCTTAACAGATAAGTTAACCTGTAATAAATGGCCAACGGGTCATTTGGAGAGTGATATGGCAGGTGAAAAATGGGTGACGAGTACGACCGGGTGATGTGGAGGGTGTTGATTGGAGACCAACAATGGTGATGGGACTTGTGACGGGTGAAACAGGGGGGATGGACTGACAGAGTTATGAGACGGTACTTGTAGGGGAAAATAGTGGAAAGTGTTGTCACGATACAATGGTGGTATGTCAGAAAAGTGGTAAATAGTAAGTGGTAAAATGGTTTGTGGTAAGTGGTGGGAGTCTGGTGCAATAGATTCCTGCCACATTAGAGTAGGGGGCCCGCCAGAAAACCATTTCATTCTGGACCCCCCCCCCCAACGTTAAAAACAGAATGGTTGGGGGGTCCGAAAAGTATTTTCAACCGTCCATCCGCACGCTCGCTGCTAGACCGTAGATCTGAGTGCTTCCTTTAAAAAACTTTCCGGACCCCCCCCCCCACTGTTAAAGGAAAAATGGTAGGGGGGTTCGGAATTATATCTCATTCATAGATCTGGACGCCAACGCCTCATCCATTCAAATGTGCATTCTAGTTACTCATCATTCTGGACCCCCCCCCCCTCACCATTAAAGGCAGAACGTTCGGGGGGGTCCGGAAAAGCTTGTTGACCGTAGATCTAAGCGTCGGTGTCTCAGTCGTTTATCTGTGCGCTCTCTTTAATCTGCCATCGCAAAATCAAATCTGCAGTGGAGACTTAGTCTTGCACCTTTTTGTGGGTTTGCTCAGCTTTCCCTACTTTTGTCACCATGGGGGTTAGGCAACATACTTTCAAACATCAAAGATATGAATCAACATCGATCATCATGCATGTTTTATTGAGATCAAGCCAACTAACCTATGCTCCAACCTAAGTTCTAACCTACTTCCCTATGACATTTATCCTGGATTAAACTGTTAGACTAACAAATTACTCTACCTTAGGGTTATTTGACCAAGATTAGGCAGTTTGGTCAAATTTACTCACTAGCTAGCCTATCTACTTGGCTAAGATTAAACAGTTTAGCCAAGCTTATTCATTAATCCTATCAACATCAATTTAAAAGGACTTGGCGATGCTTAGACTGTATGGATCAAGTCATTGTTATTGCATGGGGATTTATTTAATTTCTTTTATGCCCTCTTTTATTCTTTTCTCATTTTCTTTTTCTTTTTATTTTCTTTCTTTTTTTTTCTTTTTCTTTTCTTTCTTTTTCTATTTTTTTTAGAATGCAGTAATCTCTGCAAGTTAAAAACACTAAAGGGACAAAAATAAAATCAACAGTTGATCCTATAAATTATAGGGTTATAACAGTGGCTCCACCTGGGGATGGTATCCTCCTTGTGAGATGCCAAGAATCCTGTTTCTTGCGGTCTTGAAGAATTTATTCTAGAGCTTCTTTTGTTATCTGAATTGCTTTATTTCAGAAATTTTGACAACATTTTCAGTGTCTTAGAGCCTTCTCCGCGGGATTCAAACATATAAACAAAAACACCTACACCTAAAGGACTTGTAAAAGAAATTATATATACAATGGAATGGCATGGTGATCTCCCTACTGAGGTGGCAAGTAATGCTTCAACATCCTGCCATTTATAGGTCCCCCTGGCAGGTCTGATCCATCACTATTAGCAAGTAGAAAAGCATTATTTCCTCTGAAGGCCCGAATGGTGTAAGGACCCTTCCATAAGCTGTCGAACTTTCCATGTTTACCTTTATCTTCATTTCTGGAGTCCCATCTCAAAACTAGATCACCCAATTCAAAGTTATCCTCTTTGGTTCTCTTGTCATAAATATTTTTAATATTTTCTTGGATCACTTGAGTTCTATTGTAAACTTCTTCTCTGGATTGCATTAGGTGGATCATTTGATTTATTCTTCATTGGACATCGTTTGGTTCTTCTTGTGTTTCATGCAATAGTTTCATGACTGGAACTCCTAATGAAAGGGGAAAAACAGCCTCGGTTCCATACACCAACTGGTATGGAGACATACCAATCGATCTTTTGGAGCTTATTCTGTCAACCCAGAGTGCGAAAACCAACTTATTATGCCATGCTTTCTTATTTTCTTGTAGTGTCTTTATGAGAATGTTCACCAGAATTTTGTTAGAAGACTCAACTAGCCCATTTCCCCGTGGATAATAAGTCATCGAGTGTCCCAAAGTAATATGATATTGATTACAAAAATCTATGAGCCTTTTGGATCTAAAGGCCGCTGCATTTTCAGCTATAATTTTTTTGGGGCATCCAAAATGAGACAGAATATCAGTTTCTAAAAACTTGATTATGGCAGAGTCAGTAGCTTGCCTGCATGGTACAACCTCGATCCACTTGGTGAAGTAGTCAGTCACCGTAAAGATCCATTTATGTTGGCCTGAAGAGGGAGTATGTATTTCACCAATGAAGTCTAACCCCCATTGCTAGAAAGGAGATTCAACAGAGATGGGTTTCATTGGGAGTGGTAGAAGCTTTCTTTTACCTTCAAAAATCTGACACTTGTGGTAAGAAGTAACCTTCTGGTGAACATCAACAAACAGAGTAGGACAGTAAAATCCATCTCTCAGAATCTTGTTAGCTGTGGTCTTCCAGCTCAGGTGCCCACCACAGTCCCCTACATGAAAATCTTGAAGAACTTTGTCAGCTTAATCTTTTAACAACCAATTAAACAAGATACCACCAAGATCTTTCCAATAGAGATTGCCTTCCAAAATACAAAATTTCAATGCCTTCAATTTAATAAATCTATCTTTGGTCTCAGTCAGACTTGAAGGAGCCTGTAAATTGTGGAGTACAAAAATGAGGTCTACGTACCAAGGAGAATTTAAGAATGCCTCTTTTATGTTTGGAGTCGCCTACTCTTCTGGTCCGTCTACTGCAGCCAAAAAGTTAATATCTAAAGAATGAAAATTAGACTTAGCCATTAGTTTGGCAAAACCCTATCCTTTGATCAGTTTAGTAGGTTTTATTTCAATGTCATATTCCAGAATAACCGCAATCCATTTTCCTCTTCTACCATCCGGATTATCCTGGGTCAGGATATCTTTAACCACTGTGTTTGGGATGTATGCAATTGTGTGAGAGTGGAGAATATAGAACCTAAAATCTTTTATAGCCTTTACTAGAGAGAAGGATTGTTTCTCCATAATGTTATAATTCAATGTTGCATCTCTTAAACCTTTGCTAAAAAAAGATATGGGTTGCTCGTACCCTTCACTATTTTTTTGCAACAATACCACTGCTATAGTGTACTTAGATGCGAAGGAGAAAAGATAAAAGTATTTGGTATAGTATGGGCTAATCAGAAATGGGGCTTGGGTGAGAGCATGTTTCACTTGCTCAAATGACTATTTGGACTCGACTTTCCATTTTATTTTTGTGTCCTTTTTCAACATATTGGTGATATTCCTGAGAAGTTCGACCAAGTTTGGTATGAATGTTCTAAGGAAATTTATTTTTCCAATGAAAGATTGCAGTTCTTTGATGTTCTTAGGGTGTTCCACCTTCTGGATAGCTTCTATCCTGCTGGGATCTATTTTAATTTCATCTTTTGAGATTATGTGTCCCAGTAGTTTGCCTTCCTCTAACCTGAAAAATATTTTCTTAGGATTCAATGAAATCCCAAATTTCCTGCACTTCTCAAACACGCGTCTGAGGTGGAGCAAATGTTCTTCGTTGGATTTGGAGTAAACTGTTACATCATCCATATAAATCACTATAAATCTCCCAGTCTCATCCACAAAGGAAATATCCATTGCTCTTTGGAAAGTAGCCCCAACGTTCATCAGACCAAAAGGCATCTTCACATACATGAAGGTTCCCCAGGGTGTGGTAAAAGTTGTCTTCTCTTGATCTTCTGGATGGACCAGAACTTGGTTGTAACTAGAGAAACCATCCAGTAAGGAGATCCTACTGGATCCAACCACCTTTTGTAAAATATGGTCCAATTTGGATAAAGGGTAATTGTCTTTGAGGGAGACTTTGGTTAGATTTCTGAAATCTATATAGAGTCTGATCTTGCCAGTTTTCTTCCATGTCGAAACTAGATTAGAAACCCATTTGGAAAATCTCAAGGGGACTATAATCTTGGCATCATACATCTTTTTAATTTCTTTCTCTATCAAGGGAAGCAACTTGGGATTAATTTTCCTAAGTTTCTGTCTGAAAGGTTTGTGTTCTTATTTGATGGGAATCCGATGTTGTAGGATACCCATGTCATAGGATTTCAAGTCTTCATAGCCCCAGGAAAAAACATCTATATATTCCTTAAAAAGTTCAATGTATTTTCTTTTTTTGCTCTGGTGGCAGGGATTTAGACAGTTTTATCATTTTGTGGTTTTCTTCTGTTCCTATGTTGCAATCTTCAACCTCTTTACTGCTAGCTTCAATTTTCGGTTTTTTAGCCACATCGTTAAAATCAAACAAGTCTTCCAACAGAACTAAACCTCTAGGTAACACATTATTTTTCAACTGTAGGATATCATAATCTACATCATTTTCATTAAATCCTTCAGCATCTATTGTATTTACACTGTCATTCTCAAAAACAAATTTATTTACAAATCGTCATCATTTTCTAAATCTATGTTTGTACATTCGAAGTCATTTTTACATTGCAAAAATATTCAATCTAATCGTCATTTCCAAATACTTGCCGATATCTGATGTTGTCAGGAATGGTGGGTCTACACTTCACCTCCACTGTGTACTTGCGAGTGGGATGAAAATGGACTTTGCAAGTAGCTGCTGACGTAGAGAGTTCGTCTGCGAGTATATTTTGTCCCCTAGGCATCACCTGCAAGTCAATCTCAGTAAAGCATTGAAGAGAATCTAAAACAACATTCCTATAGGATCTAAGTCTAGGATGTTTTGCTGCATACTCACCTTTGATTTTCTTGATAATCAATTCAAAATCACCCCTTACCATTATCTACTTAGCACCAACTTTCTTAAATAATTTCAGGCCAAGCATTAAATCCTTGTACTTGGCTATGTTGTTAGTACATTAGAAGTTCAGTTTATAGGAATGATTCTCAGAGTACTTTGCTCTGTGGTTATGCATCCACACTCCGCCTCCATATCCTTCTTTACTCAAAGCACCATTGAAGTCCATGCTCCATAAGTCTACTTGTAATTCCTCATTTTCTTCAATCATGGGGTTTCTTACTTCGACAACTGCTTTATCATCCTTTGGTTCAAGTGCATCATCCTCCAGTTGTGTGATTTGTTCGTCAAGATCACCGTCATTATATAGAATAAAGGAATCTAGATCAGAGTGAGCAGAATATAGTGGGTAATTGTGTGGCTTCTCTTGACTACTGACCATATACTTCATCAATGTTTCCCTGTAAAGTCTTCTCTGTTGACCGAAAACCGGAATGGTGGCGTAGGACATATCTAGCTGCAGGTTTCCTCTCAATTTAGCTCCACAAGACCTTGATAGCAAAATACCATACTTAGGGGGAATATCTGCCACATCGATATCTATCACCAGACTTTTCACCGGGATTTGAGCCAAGGTGATGCATAAGTATTTAATCAGGCCTATACATTTGACCTTGCTGGATTCGAAAGAATGTAAATCTTTGTAGGGTCTGGTGACCTCGAGTCCCAACTTTTCCATCATGGCTTTGGGCATTAGGTTGTGAGAGGCACCCGAATCCAGCATAGCGTTTTGTAATATCATATTGTGGATATTCAGGCTGATGTAAAAAGGGGCCATGGCGCCATTATCAGTTTGAACATCAACTTCTAGATCGAACAGGAGCTCAGGTTGATCATCAGAAAGGTTTACTGTGTCAGAGTGGTGTACAGATCCAACAATCAAGGCTTTAGTACCCATGTCGGGTTTGATGCTTAAATAATTTATCACCTGGGACCTGTAAGCGTTCTTGTTCATCATCTCAGAGAGGGGAATGGGAATATTCAATTTCTCTAGTTCCCCTTCAAGGATGAAAGGAGCAGCAATTTTGTTTAAACACTGTACTTTTGATTTATCGATAGTAACTCTGTGGACAGGTGTACTAGTTTGGATGGTTGATGAAGCTTCTGTCCGACTTGTTCTCTTAAGAATTTATGGACTTTTTTGCACAAGAGATTCAGTGTCATTCCGCACAGGGGCTTTCTTGGGAAGGTTTTCTGAAGCTTTCTTGGTTTCGGCATCCTTCTTCAGAAGATTCTCATTAGTCTTCTTACCCCTCAAGTAATATTTCCTGTGAACCTCCATTATAGCATTCTCGAAGGCTTGTTGTTTTGTTTTCTCATCTTCCTCATTTACCTATGTTTGTGAGAGGAGGAAGATTTCATGTTCTTCTTGGCTGAGGAAAATAGACTCATGATCATGATCATGATCACCCATTAGATTTATATGAGTATCATCGAACTTCTCAATTACTTCCTCCCCATCATCAGTGTAGTTTTGTTGGAGAGGTGGTCTAATCTGTTGATTAGGTCCCCTTTGTTCCTGTTGATCTCTAGGATCTCTCTGTCTAATATGAGGTGGATTTCTTCTAAAGTTCGGGTTTCTGATTTGAGGGGCAGCCTGGTTCTCCCTAGGTGGGTTCCTGTTAGTTATGGCAAGTCTCTCCATAATTTTCTCCATGGATCTGGTGAGAGAATATAATTTGGCATGTGATGAGGAAGTAGAAGATTCTTCTTTGATGGTGACCCTCTTTTCTATTCTCTACCTAGCCCTTCTGGCCAAAATATTTGCTTCTACACTGATGACACTTCTTTGAATGTCTTCCAGAGTTGTTGTGTTTCTTTCCCTTAATTGATATGACATGTCGGTGTCAAAACCATCAGGAAACTTTATTAATGCCAAACCTTGTGGTGGTTTGATTTCAGTCAGGATAGAATTGTATAGATTGTTGAAACGAGTGTAGTAATCCTGCACTGTCTCTCCTTGGTTCCTTCTGATGTTCTCATATTCTGACAGAATTTGGAGAGGATTTTTATTTACCTCCCACCAGTCAAGGAAAGTCCGATGAAATCCAACAATGTCAGTAATGGTAGCAACACATAAAGTTTTGAACCACTTTTTCACTTCTCCAGTTAGGCTTTGTGAAAATAATCTCATTTGCACATCAACTTCATCTACTTCCTATAGGTCAAAGTAATTGTTAATTTTGTCAACATGTTGTTGTGCATTCAAGGGACCGGTACTATCAAACTATGGGAGTCTAGTGTGATAATCTTGGGGCATGTCATGTAGTGGAGAAACCAATTCCAATAGATCATATATTGCAGCCATGATTGGTGGAGGAGGTTGAACAACAACTTGTGTGACAAAAGAGGAAATGCCTGAAGATGTAGAGGACGAAGGGCTTGGAGGAATGGAGTGACCTAGTTTAGTTTTAGTAGAAACTGCAGCAATAGTTAAAACAAGAAGTTTGACAAATTGCTGAAGATGGAGTTTGTCTAAGACTTTACAAGATTTGCGACTAGGTCTTCGAGCTTATCAGTCTCGGGGTGAAAACGTTGATCAACTTCAGCTCTAGGAGAAAGTATATCGGGGGTCATGGGATGAAAAACGGTTTGGTCTAAGACCGTTTTACTGACGAAACTGTCGGATTTTGTCTTGAAAAGACATGTTCGAAAGGGTATCTCAGACTCAAGGTCTGGAAGAACAACTAACTTTTCTGGGATGGAAGAAAACCTTGGAAGTGGGATGTTACTCCTCGAAATTTATGCAATATTTTTCTTCTTAAGTAGTCTTTCGAGGTTATCTATTACTATTGTTGGTTTTGGGTCAGGATGAGATCTGGTAGAAATTCTTCTGGGAGCCAGATCTATTGATTTTATTCTTCTTTTGGAGACTCTAGCTATTTACATACAAACTTTAGCAACCTATGAACACTATTTCTAGATAAAATTTAGGGCTTGTGTTTCTTCCAGAAATAAAGCCGTCTTTTTTCTAGGGGAAAGAAAACAAGGGGTAGAAAGTTTGTTCAATTCATCCCCAGTGGATTCACCATTTATGTTATCACTCTGTAAATTCCCAGAGGTTGTCGTGAGGTAAGAAGAAATCTATTAGAGGTAACCTTAACCAACCGCTTCGAAACTGGGAGCTAGCCCTACCAGTTTCAGAGAGGGATCTCTCTGTGAGTTTTAGATTTGTTTGAATTTTCAAGATTTTAGGCTAGTTAGAAAGAATATAACCAATTTGTTCGAATTGTTTTTAAATGAAGTGGTTGAATATCACTTACACTTCCATTGGTCTATGGGGTCTGTTTTAAAAAGATAGAGGTTAAGGAAAAATTTTATAAGATTCGTTTTACAGGGCGAGATGGTGCTAATGCTAGATTCTTTAGTGATAAAATGGTGTATAGCTGAAAAAAGTGAGATATCAGTTAAAACAAAAAAGCATTTAAGAATTTCTTTGTTATAACATCTGAAGAAAAAAATTTAAGTCTATAAAAGATTAAGAACAAAGTACAAAAAGGCAAATTATGCAACTTTAACTTCTTTTAAAGATCAGATTAAGAAAGACAATATGATAACTGAGAAGGAATTTTTTTTACACAGATAGAGGAAACTTCACCAACAATTAACACGCAGGAATCCTGTGAAACTTCTCTTTGTATTACTGGAATAACCTCTTGATAAAAATTACAACGATTAGAGATTGCTTGGGCGTAAAGATCAACCCTTGATACTTCAAAGTTCGAAGTATTTATAATCAAAAAATTACAAACGACCCTGTCATTAATGATCAAAACGTGGAAGATTCTAAATTTAACTAACTAACACAACAAGATACAAAACTCTAGGGACTATCAATGATGTGTTGAATTCTTCAAGCTGATTTTGGGGAAGGACATTGGTGAGTCATCTGCACGACTTTGTCTAATCTGATTGTTGACTAGACTTGGACACCTCATATCCTACTCGATCAGATTGCATAGCTCTTCCCATTGTAGCTGACTGGGAATGATGACTTTGAGTAATCTTCAGTATATTTCATCCATCTTTGTGTACTTGGAAAAAGTTGGCTTGACGATGAAAATATACCTGATCTTGTGTTGTATGCTGATGTTTGGCTCCAAAGTTTCCAAGAACGCCTTGCCTCTTATGCTTCCCTGTATTCTCAAAAATTTTGAACTATCTTTGGCCACCGTGGCCAGCTTCTATTCATAATTAGGAAGGGTCATTAACTTGTCATTTAGGACCATTAAGCTCGGGATACCTTTCTTTTGTAGAGCTTTGATCTTGCCGAAAAATCTTTGAACTCTTGTGTCCATAGTTTGGACTTTCTCTTCCAACTGCAGCATTAGTCCTCTCTTGGTCAGAACCCTCTTGACTTCGAGGATAACTTCCATCATGTCTTCAATCTTCAAATCCTCTAACTCTTCCCTAGTTTTTGAATTCAAGAATCTAATGATCTCAGTGGCTTCTCTGGGCATTTCTCCCAGGTATCCTTTTATTTTCTCAATAGCTTGCCTGCTCCTTTGTACCAGTTCTTTTTGCTCGAACATGATTTGTACCATAGGCCATATTTCATTTATGGATTTGGAGATATCCATCCAAATATTTTCCTTGGCCTCAACAAGTGTCTTTCCCGCCACTGTTTTCTTTTGAAGCTGCTGCAATTCTTGTTTGATCTTGTCTGAGGTTTGCTTCTCCATGGAGTAGCTTGTTTGGTAAGAAGACTTGAGCTTCTGAAGATCCTCAACCTCTTTTTTCAGTATGCTAATTTTTGTCTCTTGCAAGTTCATTTCCTCCATGGATTTTGCTAATTCCACTGTCTTTTCCAGAGCTGTCAGTGGAGTTGTTGAGGGAATTTCTGCTATGAGGGTTTCTGCTATAGATGTTGTGCTTACCCCTGTGAGTGGAACTGTGCTCAATGGAATGACTTCCATAGGCATTGATTGTTCCTTCTCCTTCACTAACATTTCTAGTTCTTCTTTCATCTCTTTCAGCTGTGCATTCTGCTCCATGATCAACTTGAGCATCTCATCCTTCTCACCTTCTATCTCAGCTATCCCGCATGGATCATAGTGACACAGAAAACTAGCGTCGAACTTCATTTCCTTGAAAATCTCGTTTGCCTCTTCCTCGGTGCCTCGATTATTGTAGATAAAAGACTCTATTTTCCCTTTAATTATGAGTTGTTGTTTCTTCTTCAGAGACACAAAGTGGATGTATTCTGAGTTTGGCGTTTGTCTTATGTACTCTGGGTAAAATATCCTCACAGGTAAATACTTGGGCAGCTTATATGGAGCTAACTCACACCCATATATTCTGATCTCAGTGTGATTTTCGTAAAGATACCAGTCTTCGGTTTTTGCAAGGTCTGAGAGGTGTAAGATCCTCTGAATCTTCTCATTTATTCTTGGTTCTGGTCTGCCACTGAGCATGCTCACCACTAGGTGGTAAAACTGCTCGATGAACTGTTTGAAATTGAACTCTGTGGAATTTCGTCTGAGGAGCGAAGTCCAAGATGTTACCGCCTGCGACTTCCTGTCCTTGTCCATTTTTTGCATCAAGAAAGAGAACCTATCCTCTTGAAAGAATGTGAAGATGTAAGCCAGTATGGAGGAGTACCAGAACATGCCCTCTGTGGTGAATTTTGAAAACTTCTCGTGAATATTCTCCGCTAGGAAAGTGTTGTAGTCGAACTGAGTGGTGGGCTTTTCCTCGGTGGAGAAAAAGGACAGAAAACCCAATATAGGTTCATCCACCCATTCATTTGAAAAATAACCAAGTAGACAACAGAGTGATGAAATGAATTGGTTCCCCTTTTCTAAGAATAGGGAGGAAGGATATGGGGGATTTGACTTCAGGAATTGAGCATCCTGTGGGAGGAAAAAATCAAAGATCTGGGCTGTTTGAGGAAAAGATAGTTTATGTTATAACTTTGTTATGATTTCAAGATTGAAATGGGAGGCAGATTCAGTTCTGGGTATCTTCATCATATGATCAATGGCCTCTAGTGTGATGAAGAACAAATTTTCTCCCGATGACGAGACTATGGCTCTCTGGTCGAGAGTTAATGGGCCTGGCATTTGAGTGAAAATCCAGGGAAACGATGGACCTGGGGGAAAAGATATAGAGGAAGATTGGACTCCCAGAGCCCAATTTCATCACTCTGATCTAAGAAAGTGTCTTTGAGCCATGATTGCAAATTTGCGAAGTCAAATTCGCACCTTGTATCTGAGATTAGATGATCTTTGTTGGCCAATGGGATCCTGTCGAGGTCAACAGGAGGTGGGAGGAAAGGGTTTTCTCCATCTTCGACTTTCTTGGATTTTGGCACCATCACTGTGAAAAGTACTTGCAATTCAAACAAAAATGTTAGTGGTAATGGCTGTGGTTGGGCTATTGACTGAATCGGAGAGGAGAGAAGGAAAACTTTCTGGTGTGAGGATAAGATGAGCAATGGGATAATGAAGGAGCAGGGCTAGTTTTGAGTGAATGGATACCCATTGGGCGCGGGGACAAATCAGCAGTCTTAACGGATAAGTTAACCTGTAATAAATGGCCAATGGGTCATTTGGAGAGTGAGATGGCAAGTGAAAAATGGGTGACGAGTATGACCGGGTGACATGGAGGGTGTTGATTGGAGACCAACAATGGCGAGGGGACTTGTGATGGGTGAAACAGGGGGATGGACTGACAGAGTTATGAGATGGGACTTGTAGGGGGAAATAGTGGAAAGTGATGTCACGATACAGCGGTGGTATGTTGGAAAAGTGGTAAAAGTAAGTGGTAAAATGGTTTACGGTAAGTGGTGGGAGTCTAGTGCAATAGATTCCTTCCACGTTAGAATAGGGGGCCCACTAGAAAACCATT
>JASDQU010241373.1:100899-121050 GCA_032191745.1 Picea mariana
CCCCCCACCATTAAAAAAAAATGGTCCGGGGGTCTGAAAAGTATTGTCATCTGTCCATCTGCATGCCCGCTGCTGGACCGTACATCTGAGTGCTTCCTTTAACGAACTTTCCGGACGCCCCCCCAACCGTTAAAGGAAGAATGGTCGGGGGGTCCAGAAATATATCTCAGTCGTAGATCTGGGTGCCAACGCCTCAGTCGTTCAAATGTGCATTCTTGTTACTCATCATTCCGAACCCCCCCACCATTAAAGGTAGAACAGTCGGGGGGGTCTAGAAAATCTTGTTGATCATAGATCTAAGCGCCTGTGTCTTAGCCATTCATTTGTGCGCTCTCTTTAATCTGCCAGCGCAAAATCATATCTGCAGTGGAGACTTAGGCTTGCACCTTTTTTGGGGTTTTCTCAGCTTTCCCTGCCTTTGTCACCATGGGGGTTAGGCAACATACTTTCAAACATCAAAGATATGAATCAACATCGATCATCATGCATGTTTTATTGAAATCAAGCCAACTAACCTATGCTCCAACCTAAGTTCTAACCTACTTCCCTATGAAATTTAGCCCAAATTAAACTGTTGGACTAGGAAATTACTCTACCTTAGGGTTATTTGACCAAGATTAGGCAGTTTGGTCAAATTTATTCACTAGCCAGCCTATCTACTTGGCTAAGATTAAACAATTTAGCCAAGATTATTCATTTTTTTTTTTGTTTGTTAATTTGTGCGGGACCTGTTGGATACGCGATTAACCTGTGGCTTGAGAAACCGTGACTCAGGGGAATCTAAGCCGTCAAAATCACCCGGGGATCGCACCCGGCCTGAGCCACACCAACCCTTAACATGGTTGGATTTTTTGTCCCCGCAGGTTTCGAACCGGTGACTTTAACATCACGGAATGGCTTAACAACACACTCCGTCACTGACTGTCCTACACCTCGGGGACAGCCAAGATTATTCATTAATCCTATCAACATCAATTTAAAAGGACTTGGCCATGCTTAGACTGTATGGATCAAGTCATTTTTATTGCATGGGGCTTTATTTAATTTCTTTTATGCCCTCTTTTATTCTTTTCTCATTTTCTTTTTCTTTTTCTTTTCTTTCTTTTTTTTCCTTTTCTTTTCTTTCTTTTTCTTTTTCTTTTCTTTCTTTTCTTTTATTTTTATTTTTTTTAGAATGCAGTAATCTCTGCAAGTCAAAAACACTAAAGGGACAAAAATACAATCAATAGTTGATCTTATAAATTATAGGGTTATAACACACCGTATTTCTTATGGACGTTATCAACATGGAGGACAATGGGGGGATATCTTTGGGGTTCTTCTCTACCAGGATCTATAAGATCATGTTATTCTTTCTCCTTAGGGTCGAATGATGGAGGGACCTCATCAGATCCAGACGCTACTAAGTCCCGATTATCTTTCCGAGGGAAAAGTGTATGGGCTTCTTCTTTAGGAGAAGAATGTTGGTCCACCCAGTATTCACTCATGAAGGCATAAGAATGCATCTCGACATATTTCATGTTTGAAAATCTAGTGCTCCACTTTATTTTGATAGGGCCTTTGCAAGATAGATCCTCCTCATCAACCATGTATAGTTTCTCGATTAGAGGCTCTTCTTCTTCCATGATATCAATCTTATTGACAAGGATGTCGTGGTTTAAGAATAGGTCTATAACTTTGTCTTGAATGGAAATTTTTCAAGTGAAACTACCAGGTTTTCACAACTTCAAACTCTCTTCTATATGGCATACAATATATTGCGCTTTCCTAAGATTCTCAGGTGACTTGTCCTTCAAGAGAAATTTGAAATGTCCCTTGAAAGAGCATAGATATTGGCTTAAGGCATTGGTTTCTAGCAGCAAATTGGAAGGGATCTTCTTTAGTAATGCATTGAACATGTCATTGAACTCTCTTACAAACTCTTCCTCATGCTTTTGTATCTCTTGGTATTGGGAAAAAAGGAAATTCAAATCCCTCTCATCTCCCCGCCTTCTTATGAAGTCATTTTCAAAATCCTTCCAGGATTTGATGCTCTTATTTGGAAGGTTATTGTACCATATTCTAGCATCACCTATCAATGAATAAAAGAAGAGTTTCATGATCACGTATGTTTTTATTCCGATCTTCATGGAGTTATATACCATCATAAAAATTTGTCAAATGTTTCCTGAAGTATTACCTTGACCAGAGAACTAAGGCAACCGTGACTAGGATTTTTGGGGAGACCACTTTGGAGGAGCCATAGGATAATAGGGCATGTATTGATGCCCACTTCGAGTCATCATCAATGGAGTTTCCAAATAATCCCTCAAGGATTATAAAAAGGAAAGAGGGAATCTCCCTTGGTGGATTCAGCAAGTAAGCTTTGTGAGATAACGGCTTCAGGAAAAATCTCACCAAATATTTTTTGTTGAGGAAAATGACTTGATTCTCCCTGGAAATGGTGCCAAAAATGTTATCGCACAATTTGTACTTATCCAAATCCAAATATAAGTAGGTGAAATTGGCATAACAACACAATAACCCATCACTGTCACCTTAGTGGGAAATCCCCACTTTTATGGATGGATGAAGGTCCAACCTAGGGGAGGTGTCCCCGATAACCTAAAGGGATGGGAAATCTTAATATTTGATCAAGATATACCCCCCCTCTCACTAGTTACCAAATTCAAAGGTCTATGTCTCTGAAATTGAGGTGGAGGAAGAACATTTGTGTACCTTCCCGGGACAAGAACTATACAACAAACACACACACACACACACACACACACACACACAGCAATTTCCAAGTACCAAAATGATAGTAAAGCCTCAATTGATAGTAGACAATGTAAATATATGGTGGCTGAAGTGAAAATGCAACAAGTTATCAATTTACACCGACAATTAATATTTTATAACAACAAAAATAAATACAACTTAGAATAGCATTAAATTATAGTGGAAACTTAGCATTCATCCAATAGATCAATTAACACTCTATAAAAGCAATTTATGAGCATGTTAAGCTAATGTTATATTAGTGTATGAAACAAATTACAAGGTTTTATATGGATATAACAATGGTTTTGTAAAAACAACAAGACAATTAGTAAGTTTAGATAAGCTCAGGTTAGTAAGAGTTATTAGAAGCTTAGGATAATAGGATATAAGAGTTGTGTGTTCAATTCCTTCACAAGATAGATCAAGTAGACAGGTTCCTTTTGGGCTTATGGACTCATTTACAACAGTAGCAAATAATTGGAGAAACAAATGATAGTATGGTATAAGGATGGAAAGATAAAGTCTTGAAGTGTTGGCACTTCAATGCCCCAAGCTATGAATCTCAAAGATGGAATTTTGGCTAGAGTGCAAGCTCTTTTTGGGCTCTAGTGAATTCCTCTTCTCCTTGGAAACTTGAAATATATTTTTCAACAAGCCACTAGAATAGAACTCCTAAATTTCTATCACTTTAGGGATCTAGAAGCCTAATCTAGACAAGATCCTCTTGGCAATTCAATAAGTGGAAAGAACTAGAGAGAGGAAGAAACACCTTATGTTCCTCTCCTAGAGTTTCTAGCAAACAATTTCATAATCTTCAACATGATCAAGTAAAATTTTCCATAACCATTCAAAGCATGAAAATAAATTGTAGATTTGATGCAAACTCCCACCTCAGCAGGGTCTGTTTGACCTCCCGGTCTTTGGATCTTCAAAGTTCCCGAGCCGAAATGGCTCCTCGGTCCCTACTGGAACCTTCAACTCTTAATGACCACATGTCCTTTTCTAAGCTCCACCCACGTGAACATGCACTTAGACATAAGCATCCACTCCACGTGACCACCGGCGTGACCATAGCCTTAACCCAAAAAAGGCTCATTGGGTTTTGTGATGTCGAGACTTCTGTTGCAAGGCACCCCAACACCTCTGATTCCCGAAATCTTGAAATTCCAAAATTTCCCCTCCACAGATCAATGGTCATGGTTCTTCCACTATCTGACGGTCCAAATCGCGTCTTGATTTCGCGTATCAAGGATTTTTGAAGTGGCCCTCTCCGCTTCTTCCAAAATCCAAAATCGCAATGACCACTTTGTCAAATCGACGGTCCTAAATTCCTGTGATCCAATGCTTCAGATCCTTCCTTCCCCTATTGGGATTTCGCGACTCGCGATTCCTGAAAACAACTTCCTCCAAAATCCTGACTCCCGAAATGTCGATATTTCAGAGCACCTAATCGACGACTCACACTCCTCAGGATCTAACAGTTGTTATCTCTCATGAGCTTGTGAGTGTTAAAAGACACTCGGCCTTATCCTCTCCACTTATCTATTGGATACAACGGTCCACCGAAAATTGATGTTTCTCCCTCCGAGAAATTCAACCGTCCGTTCAGGCTCTCAATAAACTCATGGCCAAACAATTGGCGTGTTTCCTCCTGGGATTGGTTTCTACGAGGTGAATTTGACCCTCGTCCTTCCTTTGAACTTTCCAGGTCTCTATCCCTCCTGAGCTTGATTCTTGTCGTAAACTCAAGAATTCTAAGGGATTCTTACAGGCACTCCTTGCGGCCTTCACGATAATCTCTGATTATTCAAACACTCCAACTATGTGCACTCCTTGTGACATAAATCCTTCAACCACTCACTAGGTTGGAAAATTATAAGACTCTTTGACCTAGCCTGTGCACACATTGCATGACTCTGTGCTATACCGGCACTTTTGTCAGTATAAGAACAACTCTATCTCTCCTTATCTTTTCTGAGGTAAAACTCAAAATCTCATCAACGCACTCCTTGCTGACCTTCATTGCACTCCTTGTAGGAATTCATAGGAAGAGAAACAATTGAAACTCATACTCTCCTCAAAGACTTCATACATTCAACATGAAATCATACACCTAAATTGAAACAAATGCATAATAGAGTATATGAGAAAACTGTAAACATACCATTTAATAGATGAAAACAGTAACCATAACAACACCATGAAATTGGATCAAAGGATTTTTATATTAACTGAAGTGCTTATGCACATTGTTTCTATAGAAACAACTATCTGATCAAACAAATTCTACAACCTCTGTTCTTCTCTTCTCTCCTATGCTCTCTTGCTCTACTCTTACAATATGAGAATAATAATACAATACATCCAAGGGAGATTTCTTGAGTCTTCCCTCCTAAAACTCTAAGCTATCATATCGAAATTAAAGTCTACAACTACTTTAAATTTATTACATCAAATGCCTCCAACCGACAGATGAGAGAAAACACTCAAGATCTACATTACAATTCCCAAAACATTAAAAACAAATACATCCTCCCAACTATTACATTAATGTTTCATATTTTAGATTTCAAAATGTCTTCAAAATGTGCACTGGTGCATATCCAACTTTCCTCCACTTGCTCTTTCTTGCGATTCTCCTGCATCATACTCCTCTGGCTGAAAAATTCATGGACTCCTATCCATGAGCTCCTGCATCATTTGTCCATGTTTCTGGATATCTATTTCACTTTCCCAACTAGAATCGGGTGTCCCTTCCACTTTATCAACTATTCAAAATATGTCTTCTTACCAACTCTATGATCAATTATGTTTCCATCTATGGATTTTTAGCTACAGGCATCTGCTTGACCCACTAAACTTATTTTTGATCCTCTTCGACTCTCGCTTCATCTTCTCTATAAGGGTACATATATGCTACGTTGAATATGGGTGATATGCCCACATCATCTAGCAATTCTATATCATAAGCATTGGCCTCAAATTTTCGTAAAATATTACATGGCCCTATCTTTTTCATCTTCAGCTTGTTATATGTTCCCCTTGGGGGAAGCTCTCTTTTATTAAATGTGCTAAGACCAAATATCCTACTTCGAATTGAAGCTCTCTCCTGTGTTGATCTTCTCTATGCTTGTATTCCTAGTTGGAGCTCTGCAACCACTCTTTCATCTTACTATGGAGATCCTGCATCTCTACTACAAACTCTTCTGCTCCAGCACTTCTGAACTCATTATGCTCCAAGTCTCTCAACTCAGATACTCCCCTGGGTTGCATTTCATACATTATTTGGAATGGGCTCTATCTTGTGCTCTGGTTAGGTGATTCGTTATATGCAAATTATGCTTACAACAGAATCTGATTCCACTGACTATGATGTTCAGCTACTAAACTCCTCAATAAGTCTCTTAAACTTCGGTTTACTACCTCAATCTTTCTATCCGTATGAGGGTGATATGTTGAGCTAAAAGATAGATTTGTCCCCAGCTTTTTCCATAATGTCCTCCAGAAAAGACCAACAAATTTGGTATCTTTGTCTGAAACAATACTCTTGGGTAAACCATGAAGTCGAACAACTTCTTTGAAAAACAGGTTTGCAATGTGTGTTGCATCACTAGTTTTCTGACATGGAATGAAATGTGCCATTTTTTAGAATCTGTCAACTACCATGAATATGGAATCACAACCTCTATGTGTCCTTGGCATTCCTAATACAAAATCCATGCTTACCGCATCCCACAGCCTCTCTGGTATTGGCAATGGTTGATACAACCTTGCATTCTGTCTTTTCCCCTTTGCGTGCTAGAAAATTCTACATCTGTTGACAAATTTCTTGACATCTTTCCTCATCCCTGGCCAATAATACAAACTGTTCAGTTGCGCAAATGTTTTATCATGGCCGAAATTTCCATCCAATCCTCCACTATGTTTTCCCTTCAAAAGGTTTTCTCTCATAGAACTCTTTGGGATACACAACTGATTTCCTTTGAATAATAATCCATCCTAAATTAAATATTCGATCCATTGGATGTTATCTCTCAGAACATGATTCTCACATGCTTCATAAGCGTCCTTGAAATCTGAATCATCTCTGTACATTTCCTTAAGGCTATCAAAACCTAAGGTATTCACACGAAACTCCTGCAGAATCAAACATTTCCTGCTCAGTGCATCAACAAACTTGTTAGCATTTCCAGAAATGTGTTTTATAACAAAAGTAAAGTCCTGCATGAACTCAACCCATTTTGCATGTTTCTGGTTCAGTTTTTCCTATTTGGTTATAAACTGTAAGGCCTAGTTATCGCTATACAAAATGAACTCTTTTGGGACCAGGTAGTGCTTCCATTTCTTCAATGCTTGTACGAATGCATACAACTCTTTATCATACGTGGAATAATTTCTCTTGGCATCTTTCAACTTCTCAATAAAGTATGCAATTGGTCTATTGTCTTGACTTAATACTGATCCAATCACAAATCCACTTGTGTCACATCTCACTTGAAATGTTTTATTGAAATCTGGCAGAACTAGAACTAGTTGTCCAGTTATCTTCTCCTTTAACAAATTGAAAATTTTCTCTGCTTCCTCTGTCCAATGAAAATATTTATGTCTTTTATTGACTGTGTCCATCATTGATGCACAAATTCCACTAAAATTTCCGATGAACTTCCTGTAAAAACTGGCTAGTCCTTGGAAGCTTCTAACTTCAAAGATATTCCTTGGTGATGACCATTCTTTGATTGCTCTTACCTTTTCAGGATCCATGTTCAACTCATTCGAAGAGATCACACAACCCAAATAAATGATTTTTGTCTTCATGAAAGACGACTTCTTTAGATTTATCAACAATTTCTCTTACTGCAACCTCCTCATCACTAAAGTTAAATGTCTCAAATTCTCTTCCTCAGTCTTACTGAAGATCAGTATATCATCAAGATACACAATTACAAACTTTCCAATGAAATCTTTCAAGACTTTGTTCATCAATCTCATAAAATTACTTGGAGCATTCGTCAAGCCAAACAACATAACAATCCATTGATACAACCCTTCATTTGTCTTGAATGTTGTCTTCCATTCATCACCTTCCCTCAATTCTAATCTGATGATATCCACTTTTCAAATCAATTTTTGAAAAAAACTTTGCTCCACTAAAACAATCCATCAAGTCATCCATCCTGGGTAAAGGAAATCTATACCTGATGGTGATTTTTTTATAGCCTTTGATTCTATACACATTCTCCATCCACCACCCTTCTTTCGACTTAACACTACTAGCACAGCGCATGGACTCAAGCTTTCTCTGATCAACCCTTTGTTCATCAAATCCTGGACTTGTCTCTTAACTTCTTCATTCTCCTATGGCATCAATATGTATGCTACTTTGTTTGGTAAACTTGCTCCTGGTATAAGGTCAATGTGATGGGTTATAGTCCTGATGGGCAGAAACGAACAAGGTAAATCATCCACCACTATATCAGGAAAATTCTCCAGTAGTTCCTGAATCTTCTCAGGTAGATCATCTATTGAGGTAATGGTCAAGATGACTCTAGGTTTTCTCACCACAACAAATTGCATTTCTCCGTCTTTCTTGACTTCATCCAGAAGTTCCTTCCCACTCATGAGAAGTATAGTATTGCTTGTTTCTTATTTCACCTTCTTTTCCTCAATTGGCAGTAACATATGTGTCCTACCATTCTTCTCTAAGGTGTATGTGTTCTTTCTTCCATCATGAATAACATTTCTTTCATATTGCCACAATCTCCCCAACAAAAGATGACAAACATCCATGGGAATAACATCACATAAGATCTCATTTATGTATCCCCTATCTTAAATTCAGCTAAACATTGTTTAGTGATTGTTACCTGATGTCCTTTTTGCAACCACGAAACCTTGTATGGGCTTGGATGTGTAATTGTATGCAATTCCATATTTTCCACCATCTCTGTGGATACTAAATTATCCATGCTTCCACTGTCAACAATTACCTTGCATACCCTATCCTTGGTCTTGCAAGCAATCCTAAATAAGATGTTCCTCTGGACTGGATTTTCCACTTCCTTCTCTGGCTTCAAGAGAATTTTCCTCATTATTAAGGATCTTCCACCTTCTGCATATTTTGCCTCATCATTTATCCTTTGCGCTTATGAAATGTGAGCTTCTCCTCCCCCATAACTATTTCTATCAGGACATTCAAAATATTTTTGTCCGATATTTCCACAGACAAAACACTTTATTTCAGCTCCTTTGCCTCTTCCTCTTCCTCTTGCTGAAGGAAAAGTGTTCCTATCAGCATGTTGTCCTCCTTGTGAGCTTCCTCCCCTTTATGGGTGGTTATGAGGTTTCTTTTCTTCATCCTTGGGCTTCTGTACTCTATCCTAGGCAACTCCTTTTCCACTGCTCTGACTTCTACCTCTGCCCCTTTGACCTTGCTTTCGGGCCAATTTCACTTCTTCCTTTGAAGCAATCTGATAAGAATCTTCTACATTCATGATTGTCACCATGATCATCTCATCTTGAATCTCATATCTCAGGCCACTCATGTATCTGGCAAATTTTTCATCATCGCTCTCGCGATGACCAGCTCTGATGTTTAACCTGTAAAATTCCTCAGTGTATTCCTTCACTTTCATCCCTTTCTGTCTCAAATTCTACATTCTTTAGAACAGATTAATTTGGTAATCCCTGGGTATGAATTTGGCTTTCATCTTGGAGACCATCCTATCCCAGATTTTAATTCTTTGTTTTCCTTTGCAACCCCTGTGAGCATGCAGTTCATCCCACCATAGTGTTGCAGTTCATACATCAAGATGTCCATTTTTTCTCTAGCCCCTATCCTTGCAACATATTTGAATAGATGCTCCCCTGCAGCATCTTCGGCTCTGACTTTGTTCTCACTTTTGGCCTCACTGATATCTTCAGTATCAGGTGTTTGTGTCTTTGTTGTCTCCATGGAATCCAATTGAGCACGAAGTTCTCTCATTTCCATTTCCACGCCTGGATCAGGCATATGTCTCTCTTGATGTCTCCTTGGGGGYATTTTTTTAATCTATCTGCGTAGAAGTCAAATCAAAACTTTCCTATGTCTTCCCTCTATAGAAAACAAAATTTGTTAGCTCTGATACCACTTGACGCAAACCCCCACCTCAGCAGGGTCTGGTTGACCTCCCAATCTTTSGATCTTCAAAGTTCTCTAGCCGAAATGGCTCCTCAGTCCYTGCTGGAACCTTCAACTCATAATGACCATAGGTCCTTTTCTAATCTCTGCCCACATGAACATGCACTTAGACACGAGCATCCACTCCATGTGATCACTGGCATGACCACAACCTTAACCCAAAAAAGGCTCATCGGGTTTCACGATGTCTGGACTTCCGTTGCAAGCCACCCCAACTCCTCTGATTCCCAAAATCCTGAAATGCCAAAATTTCCCCTCCACGGATCAATGGTCCTAGTTCTTCCACTATTCCTCTAATTCCCAAAATCCTGAAATGCCAAAATTTCCCCTCCACAGATCAATGGTCCTAGTTCTTCCACTATCTGACGATCTAGATCACATCAGGATTTGCGTATCGGGGATTTGTGAAGTGGCCCTCTCCCCTTCTTCTGAAATCCAAAATCATGATGACCTCTTTGTCAAATCGAAAGTCCTGAATTTATGTGATCCAACGCTCCATATCCTTCCTTCTCCTATTGGGATTTCACGACTTGCGATTCCTGAAAACAACATCCTCCAAAATCTCGACTACCGAAATTTCGATATTTCTAAGCGCCTAATCGATGACTCACACTCCTCGGGATCTAACGATTGTTATCTCTCCTGAGCTTGCGAGTGTTGAAAGACACTCATCCTTATCCTCTCCACTAATCTACTGGATCTAACGGTCCACAAAAAATCTGTATTTCTCCCTCCGAGAAATTCAACCGTCCGTTCAGTCTCTCAATAGACTCTTGGACAAATAATTGGCATCTTTCCTCCTAGGTTTGGTTTCTGCGAGGTGACTTTGACCCTCATCCTTCCTTTGAACTTTCCAGGTATCTATCCCTCTTGAGCTTGATTCTTGTTGTAAAATCAAGAATTCTAAGGGATTCTTGCACACACTCCTTGCGACCTTCACAATAATCTCTGATTACTCGAACACTCCAACTCTGTGCACTCCTTGCAACATAAATCCTTCAACTAGTCACTAGGTTAGAAAAGTCTAAGACTCTTCGACCTAGCCTGTGCACACCTTTCACGGCTCTGTGATATACCTGCACTTCTATCGGTATAAAAACAAATCTATCTCTCCTGAGCTTTCTGAGGTAAAATTGAGAATCTCGTCAATGCACTCCTTGCGGACCTTCACTGCACCCCTTGCAGGAATTCTCAAAAAGAGAAATAATTGAAACTCATACTCTCCTCATAGACTTCATACATTCAACATGAAATCATACACATCAAGCATTGAAACAAATTCATAATGGAGTATATGATAAAACTATAAACATACCATTCAATAGATGCAAACAATAACCATAACAACACCATGAAATTTGATCAAAGCATTCTTATATTAACTCAAGTGTTATGCACATGGTTTCTATAGCAACAACTGTCTTCTCAAACAACTTTTACAACCTTTGTTCTTCTCTACTCTCTTATGCTCTCTTTCTCTACTCTTACAATATGAGAATAATAATACAATACATCTGAGGGAGCTTTCTTGAGTCTTCCCTCCTACAACTCTAAGCTATCATATCGAAATTAAAGTCTACAACTACTTTACATTTATTACATTAAATTCCTCCAACCGATAGATGAGAGAAAACACTCAATATCTGAATTACAATTCCCAAAACATTAAAAGCAAATACATCTTCCCAACTATTACAATAATGTTTCATCTTTTAGATTTCAAAACGTCTTCAAAATGTGCGCTGGTACGTATCCGGCTGTCCTCCACTTCCGCTTTCTTGCAATGCTCCTGCATCAATATTTTACTTACTTCACCAAGAATAATCAAACATAAAATTCCTATTTGCATAAATATCCACCAAAAATCATCAATAAGCGTCTAAAACAAGTACTCCAAGAGGTGCGAACTAGTAAAATTCAGCCAAGGTGCCACTAGGGCGAAAATTTCAGACTTGTATCTTCTCCTCTGAGAGAGTTATGATGAAAAATGAATTGGAAAAGGTGTATTTATATCACCTTTTTCCCTAAAATGTCAATGTAAAAATAGAACATGGCCGAAATCAACAATTTCCCTTTAAAATTCAATTTAAATAAATTATATCAAAATATCCCTCAAAGGGTGACGTCATGCCCCTTTAGGGTGATGTTGGGATTCCTAAGTGAATTTTTGGGTTGGAGTAGTATGGTGCTAGGTATCCAAAGGACATCCATCCTCTCACCATGTGTTGAATTTCACATCAGAAGCCTCCCTCATCTCCATCAAGCCCTAGTGACATCATGGGCTATAAGGGTGACATCCAAGCCTCCAAATGCTAGCGTCCAAGTAGAGAGGCATGGGAGATGGTTTCCTAGTCATGTCAAAGTTCCTCCAAAGGAAAAAACCTCATTATTCATTGTGCAAGTGATGATCACAAGATTTTCCCATATGTCAGGTCGCTGCATCCATCCCTAGGCTCCAAAGCCCCCATGAAGGCCCAAACTAGTCATCTCCTAATGAATGCTTATCCATCGGGATAAGTATTGCAAAGACAAATAGGTAAGCCATCCAAGGGTCAATAAGTCACAAGAATCATTCTAAGTAAACCACATCTAATAATAAAACCACCCAAACATGTGCATCAAACCCCCCTTTTCAAACTAAACAAATGCTCAAAGACCTTATACAATTTGTCAAATTTAGGTCTGGGAGGGGTGTCAAGGCATCTTATTGGTCTAGTAAATCCCCAATTAAAAGGTAGTTCCCAAGTAAAACCCATCTAAGACATGTATAAGTATGAGATGGAGTGGGGTAAGACTTCTGGGCATGGGGTTCATGACATACAAGGGTTTGTATTGTCTATTTTATGAGTGCCTTTGTAGAGGGTGTGTTGCATCTTCATTTTCAATGCAACCTTTTTCCAACCCCACTTGCCATTAATCTATTGAAGTGTTTCCAAGTTGAAGACATGTGGAGGGGAACTAAACTAAGCAATAAAAACAAAGCCCACACATTCTCTACCTTGGTTACACTTTATCATGCTTTCCTAGGTTGAAGACAATAAGGAGCACTAAAAAGGAAATGCATAGCCCATACACTCTCTATCCTAGTTGGCATGATCATTTAAATATTTATTCATTTTACAGGTCCTTATTTTTATTGCGAGAAACATTTCATTACTATCGGGATCCCTGGGTGAGCATCTATAAGGTTTATGATTGGATTTTATCTTTTTATCAGCTACATTTCCCTCTGGGCCTTCATCCCCTTCTTCCAATGAAATGAGGTACAATCCCTTCTTGTGTCAATGCACCTGAAAATCCAAAAAGATGGGGAGACATAATGGAATAAGTATGGAAAGTGATAAGTATGATCAAGAGTGGTACGATGAATCTTCAAGGAACCCCCAAATAACTCCCTATTTTCGAGGGTGACCAACTTACTAGGACAAATGACACCCACGAAGGTTAAATAAGGCAAGGAGTATAATTTCCAAGAAAACGTTCTGTAATCAAGAAGGAATTCTTTGTAACATATTCAAATGCTCCAATTATTAGAGTGACACTTACCATGATACCAGACTTATTACCGCATGAAGCAAGAGTTGTTTTCCTCTTGGGCTAGGCCGGTGTGATGGATGTTGATCTACTATTGTTACTGTATGGTGATGCATCAATGAATAGGAGGGGCCCTGCAAGGATATGCTATTCAATCTAGTTCTCGACACTTCATGTATGATACATGTGGGCCTTGAGACATGATCTCCTTAGTTACCCCCTAGACTGAGGGGGTAACAATTACAATAAAAATTATTTTCACCCATTATTCAACCATAATATTGACCCATACATCAATTAACATATCTACAACAATATCAACATAATTAATTACCTGTATTTCAACAAATACTGTTTAAGTTGAAATCTAAGTTGAAAAATGGGTTGAAATTGTTATGGATGAGAGATAGGTTGAAAGTAGACTAAATTTTCAATCTAAATTAGTACCCACAAAACACCAATTGAAAATATATTTGAAACTTCATTTTCATGTTGTAGTGTAAAGGAGTGGTTTAATTTTAAATAGAGTGTTGGAAATAAACATGATTATTGATTTGGGATGTAATTTCCATTATAAATTTCATCTATATGTAATGTAAAATTCTTCTAATTATGTTGTTGTTTTATGAGTGCATACTAATTTTGAATTATATTGTTGTTAGAGGCTTAATTAGTATCATCATTGGGAAATCATTTGTCAATGAGAATTTTACTTTGGCATGCTCAATGGCTAAGAGAGGCGTTGGGTATGTTACAATGTAACCCTTCTTACAACGAACTTCACTATAATTCTCCTAGACATTTCATCAAACAGTTCTACAAGCATGCTCAAGATTTTTGTCAAGGACTTTAAAGACTTCATTAAAGGTAATTTCAAGACTAGTTGTTTTGACTATGTTGGTTGCCAATGAATTACAAATGAAAAGTATTAAACTAACCTCTCTTATTCATTTGTTCATTATTGTAATGATTTTCGACTTGAAAATATCCCAACCCATTCCAATTTAAAAATTATTTTTTCATTTTTACAAAAACTTAACACACACACGTATATATATCCAAAATGCCCCAACAATTATTGTGTGCCATTTCAACCTAAGACACACCAAGAATCCCTTCCCAAAGGCATAATTCACCCTATAAATTGTCTCTTTTGTTGTACCCCTCCAAGAGAACACATATTTACTCCATGAAATCACACTCTTAAAACCATAAATCTTTCCCATTATGTTGTTTACCTAGTGAGAAAAAACAAATTACATATAAATATCTTGTTATAATTTTCTTTTCCATTCATTCAAATATACTTTTAAAGGAAAATTAGTTTGACAAAAACATGATGTCAAAGTTAAAAGTACCATTAAGAAAGAAGTTAAAAGTTTGTTTATATATATATATATATATATATATATATATATATATTCTAATCAATTTGTCTTTAAGAAATTTAAGAGATTTCTTATAAATAATATTCTTAATTTTCTTAATAAATTAAGATGTTTTATGTTTAAAAAATAATAAAAACACAAAATTAACTAAATATAAATATTAATAACAATTAAACTAACACCTTAAATTTTATAAAAATATATTTTTATAAATATAAAATAAAGATTTAATATTTTTAATTCTCAAAAAACACTTATAAATCATCAAATTAAATTGTTTTTTGTTAGCTAAATATCCTTGACTTACTGGATTGACCTATGGATAAGATGTCACGACCCAAGCATATCTAAGCCGTCAAAATCACCTAGGGATCGCACCCGGCCTGGACCACACTATCTCTTAACATGGCTGGATTTGAGGTGTCCCTAGGGGTTTCGAACCGATGACTTTCACTTACATAGTGCCTTAACAATGCACTCCCTCACCGACTGCTCTAGACCTCAAGGACTATCAAATTAAATTGTTCATCCTTTACCCCATCATCAAATTATTCCAACTTTTCAAATATGGAATAGGTAATGTCATGTCTATGGAGAGTTTAAGCGGATGGTGGAAACATCCGTCGTCTCCAACGACATGTGGCACCACATATTTTCAACTTGGTGTCAAGGTCACACTAGTTTACTTGGCCCAGACTACACCTTCCTCTTATATTTTTTCATTACTTAACAATTTATGTTTGCATCTTGTACTTAGAACATCAACAAGTAAACATGACCTCCATAGACAATAACAATGAAATATAAAAGAAGATGACCAAACTGGCCTAACACCCAAATTTTCTTAGAAAATAAGAGGTGTGTCGAATCTTCAAATAGTGCCACATTGAAGATATATTTACAAGGAGCTTCTGCTCAAGTTTGCACAATAACCTATGTGGAACACAATAGACAAAATTCCTCTATTTCCTTGCAAAACCCTTTGTGCCACTGACCGAAACACTTTGACAATTGACCTTGGATTCATGCTTCAATCGTGTGGTTCATACTACCCTTGATTCACTCTGCACAACCTACAACACCCAACTTCACCATCCAAGTCGGCTTGTACGGCAGGTGTCTTGGCTTCAAGAAAATCTTTCCCTCTTATGTATTCATGGAAAACTCCACAAAAAGGCACAAGTCACCCACTAGGGTCGACTTGGCCCCTTGGGAGGAGCTCACCCTCTCTATTAAGATGTTGTCTCAGATCCTCAGCTCTATTATTATGAAGTAATAATGACGCCTATGATCTACCCCTTCGTTTGGTATCCTCCTTGGAATATATAGGAACCTATCTCTCCAAACCAATGCATCCCTTACCTTGGAGCAACCCAACATTTCACAACTTGTCCACATAACTCTTGGGCCAAACTTTTTTTAAGGTGTGTGCGTACCTTAGGTGAGTCGGTCAAATCATGTAAGCACACCCTCCCTTCTTCCAACCGACTCTTTTTTTTTCTTGGGTGCCCAAATCATGTTCATAGAACTAATCGTCAACTCGTTGACCTTCAATCAATGGCTAATGTTTGTCACATGGCACCTTGGCCATCTCCCCTTAGCACGTTGGGAACCCAAGGTGATCAAGCTCACCCAATACAAGTTTACCTTTCATTCATGGGTTGGGTTGGGTGCCTTTTCCTTTGAATCATTTAACCGACGCCCATATCCAACCCATCGTTTAAGTGGATTTCCCATCTCTTGGTGAAGCACACATCGCATGCCCATGTCTTCCATCAAGAAAACTCCTTAAATTATGATGTAATAAATATTTTGAGTGGAGTCATTCCTTGGCAATACATGTGATTGAGGAACCCCAACTCTCCCATATATGAATACCTTTGTCTCCTCATTCACACTGAGCATCCTGCCTCCCCAATGTCATTCATCTTGGTCTACGGTGGAAGTGCACACGCTTGGTCTCAATGCCCCAAGTATTACATCCTCCCCCACTCCAAGTTGTTGTTTCCCTTGCCAACATCCACAAAAACATTTCATCTCCAAGTCTAACCAAACTCATGTTTCCATTGCTACTATTGTTGGAAACCCCAAGTTTTGTGCCAAAACAAAAACTCCAAATTCTTCCTTAGTGGAAACTTCAAGTTTCCTATGAAGTGGAAACCCAAACTTTCCAAAACACCTGTGATCATCCTCAACATCATGCAACTATCCATACTATCCAAGGTCGTGGTGAAACCAACTTGCCTCTTTCCCAAATTTGTCTTCAATGTAGTCCAAGATGTCTCTGTTGTTGTGACAATCACTCTCTGCCCCACTACAATTGCAACCACTATCGCGATCCCAATTAGAACACGAAAAATGTCTAAGTGTTGAACAATTGTGTCAAACTACTACACCCATACTCCAAGCATCTCACTCATATATTTGCAGAATGCATATGCCTCCACTTCTTGAACAAGTTGGGTAGTTAATCCAACTTCATGCACAATCTGTGAAAGTGTAGTTCCCTGTGACTGTCCATAGTTGTTTTTGTCCAACGTCCACCACATGCTCAAACCAAAAAGACCAAGGAAATATTGCACTTTCCTCTCCACTTTTGTCATCATTCAAAATTGTTAAGAATGTTGGTTGTGGAGCTTGATTATCTTCCTGATTTAGAGGTCTTTTACTTTCAGCGGTGTTTATGCCCCATGAAGTATTTACACCCCAGAAGTTTGTACACTCTTCCACGCAGGGGAGTGCAGAGGGGGGGTACCCCCTCTGCGGGGTTAGGGGGGGCTATCCCCCTGGCTGGGGGTCTAGGGGCAAGGATGCCCCCAGCAGGGATTCGGGGGCAGCGTCCCCCGATGGTGGTTTGGGGGCGAAGCCCCCGAAGGAAAAATTGCCTGTGTAAAAATATATTGTAATTTCATTGTAAATCTGGACCATTCATTATAAGGTCGCAGATCTAACGATAGAGATTATGTTAGGGTTTTTTTCCCTAGAAGGCAACCCTCTTTTATGAGGGAAAAATATTGCGGCTATGGATGTTGGCAAGTATTGTATTCTGAGAGAGGAGACTGTGAGAGAAAGAAGAGAAAGTTACAGTGGGTTTTGTTGTAGGTTGTATCCCTTCATTTTGCTAAATAATAATAAAGAAAGGACTTGGCAATTTCTCTGGTGGACGTAGCCCACACTGGGTGAACCACGTAAATTTGTGTCTCTCTTGTATTGTGTATCTTCTATGTTTTGTTTCCACATTTGTTTTATTTTATTGCTATGCAGTCCTGTTTTTCTAACAACTGGTATCAGAGCGTAAGGTAACTCGCAGGAAAAGAGGGTTCCTGGTTCGAGTGGGAGCAATATCGGAAGATGGAAAGTTTAGGGTTGAGAAATTTAATGGCCAAAACTACCAATTATGGAAGATGCAGATGGAAGATTAATTATATCAGAAGGATCTATTCCTACCATTGAGCGGAGTAGAAAAGAAGTCGGCAACAATGAAGGACGAAGAATGGGAGATTCTTGACAGAAAGGCTCTAGGAACGATACGTATGACCCTGGCAGCGTCGGTGGCTTTCAATATCTCGAAATAAAAGACAACGAAGGGTTTGATGGACACGATGGCCAAATTGTATGAAAAACCCTCGGTGTCCAATAAGGTATTTCTAATGAAGAGATTATTTAATATGAAGATGTCAGAAGGTGGGTATGTTGCAGATCATTTAAATGAATTTAATACGGTTACTAATCAACTAAGTTCTGTAAAAGCGGACTTTGATGATGAGGTTAGAGATCTTCTAATCTTGTGCTCATTGCCAAAAAGCTGGAATGGCTTGGTCATGGTTGTAAGTAACTCTGTCTCTGGTTCAAATACTTTAAAATTTGATGATGTTGTTGGTGTTATCCTTAGTGAGGAAATGCGATGGAAAAGCACAGGTGAGACATCAGGTAGTGCGTTGAACATGGAGAAAAGGAGAAGACAAAAGGATAGAGGAAAGGGCTCAGGGAATCGTGGGAATTCTAGGAAGGGCATATCCAAATCCAAACTTGGAAAGATAGAGTGCTAGAATTGTGGGAATAAAGGACATCTGAAGAAAGACTGCAAAGCTCCAAAGAAACAAAGAGATGGATAGCAGGAGAGAAATCAAAAAGCAAATGTAATAGGTGATGTGTTACAAGATGCTTTGATTCTTTCTGTAGATAATATTTCTGAGTCTTGGGTAGTAGATCCAGGGGCTTCATTTCATGCCACACCCTTAGGAAACATTTTCTAGATTATGTTCAAGGTGATTTTGGACAGGTTCATTTGGGTGATGATGCACCATGCAAAATTGTTGGAGTGGGAAAGGTAAAAATAAAGCAACACAATGGAAACCAATGGTTGTTGAAAGAGGTAAGACATCTTTCAGATTTAAGGAAAAATCTAATTTCAACAGGGCAGTTGGAAAGTGAAGGTTGTATATCCATATTTATAGATAAGACGTGGAAGGTCATCAAAGGATCATTGGTGATAGCGAAAGGAGAGAAGGTAGGTACATTGTATTTATGTACTGGTAATATTGACTCTTCTANACAGGAGTGGATACAACACTGTGGCATCATAGGCTGGGACACATGAGTGAAAAGGGTATGCAGATACTTCACAAAAGAAATTTGTTGCGAGATCTTAAACAAATTGATTTGGACTTCTGTGAGCATTGTTTTTATGGAAAACAAAAGAGATTCAGATTTCTCAGAGTCAGAAAAGAAAAGAAGAATGAAAGGTTAGAGCTTGTGCATATAGATGTATGGGGAAAAGATCAGGTATCATCTCTTGGTGGCTCTCATTAATATGTTACTTTTATTGATGATGCAACTAGAAAAACTTGGGTTTATTGCATTCAACAAAAATCTGATGCTTTTGATACTTTTAGGAAATGGAAAGCTTTAGTTGAGAATGAGACATGAAAAAGTTTGAAGTGTCTCATATCAGATAATGGAGGTGAATACTGCAGCAAGGAGTTTGATGATTATTGTTCATACCATAGGATTCGTAGAGAGAAGACAGTTCCACGAACACCACAAGAAAATGGTGTGTCAGAAAGGATGAACAGGACAATCATGGAGCATGCAAGGAGTATGAGATTGCATGCTGGTTTGCCCTTACAGTTTTGGGCAGATGTTGTAGATACTGTTGTTTACTTAATAAATAGAGGACCTTCAAGCTCTTTGGATGGTAGAATTCCAGAGGAGGAATGGACAGGAAAAAAGGTAAACTATTCTTTTTTGAAAACTTTCGGTTGTGAAGCATTTGTCCATATTGATAAA
>JASDQU010241373.1:129421-149256 GCA_032191745.1 Picea mariana
CATACCATCCATAGTCAGATGGGAAAATAGAGAGAGTCAACTGAGTAATTGAAGACATGTTGAGAATGTATGTGATGGATAATCCATCTATGTAGGAATATTACTTGCACTTGGTGGATTTTTCCTATAATAATGGGTATCAAGATTCATTGAAAATGAACCCATTTGAAGCTTTGTATGGTAGGAAATGCAATACTCCAGTAAGTTGGGAAAACCTAGCAGACATAGTGGTACTTGGGCTAGAATTGCTAAAGGATATGGAAGACCAGATGGTTAGGATTAAGCAGAACTTAAAGGCAACTCAAGATAGACATAAAGTTTATGCAGATAAGAACAGGTCATCTAGAGAATTTAAAGTGGGGGAGCATGTTCTTTTAAAAGTGAAGCCCAATAAGAGCTCTTTAAAGTTGGGCAGTTGTACCAAGCTAGTAGCCAGATTCTATGGTCCATTTGAGATATTGGACATAATAGGGTCAGTTGCATACATGCTTGCATTTCCTTCTTCCATGAATGTGCATAATCTGTTTCATGTATCTTTGCTAAAAAAATATGTACATGATCATAAACATGTTATTGATAGGAATCTGATTCAGGTAGAGACAGAGGGAGACTTTCAGGTCTAACCAACGCTAATATTGGACAGAAAGGTCAAAATGCTCCAAAATCAAGTTATAAAGTTGGTAAAAGTCCAGTAGACCTTCTATGGTCCTAAAGATGCTACCTGGGAGCATCAAGATGCCATGCGGGTGGAGTACCCACAAGTTTATTAAATAAATTTTGAGATTTTGATCTTTGTTTTGTATATGCACCGAGGACAATTTCAAAATAAAGGGGAGGCAATGTAACACCTCGAATCTTGAGCCCTGTATTAAATAATGTATTTTGTTAAGTTATGAAAGGACAGAGTGCCTAAACAATTATTAAGAGGCCAGTGTGCCTACGAAATGTAATGTTTTGATCATTACAAATAATAAATACATCATTGGTTGCTAGACGGACAAGGACAAGAGTTATAGGGAGCTATGATTCCACAAGAGAGGGGGCTTGAGGGGCTAAGTGTTTATTTCATATTTTTTATTTGCCCATTATTGTCTTACTGGAGAATAACCATTACATGAGCTTCTTGGGGGGGAGGCCAAGTGGTTCCTTAATTCCAAGAATTACATAAACTCGTCCTTGGTTTGTTTGGGGGTTCTGACTCTCGTTCTCGTTCTAGTCCTTCTGCTAGTTGTTTTTATTCTCCCATTCACTCACTCACTCAGTGTTCAAGACATCGCCTTACCATTTCGTTCATCAATTTCGTTCACTCTCAGTTTGGTTCGTTGCACCACCCACTCATATTTCCTCATTCATTTTTTGGCTTGGGAAAGGAAAACAAACTACTGAAGAGAAACCATGGTATTGTTGGTTGTAGAGATTGTTGGTGTAATCCAACCATGAATCAAGATTTGCATGTCTGAGATGCTTTGGTCTGTGCCCAATCTTGCTCACAGCCGCGAGTCTTGAGAGTCCTAGCATGGAGATTCTGGACCAGCTGCATTGGATCCCTCGAAGGAGATGGACAGCCAGAGAGATTGTGTGGAAAATAAGGGGGTTCCATTCTCTTGGGTTGTGCAGGCTGGGTAGTGGTGTGGAGATACGTTTATTCAAAATAATTTGTGTTCTTGAAATTTGAGCCTTTTGAAATATATGTCATCACAAKTATAACAAATATCTCAACACAATTATAACAAAGACGAAGGTGTTGTTGTTCTACCATCTATTCTGAAGATAACTTGTGGATTTGAACTAKBTGGGCTTTGGAGGAGTTGGGGATCTTTTCCACAAGGGGGATAGGGAGAGTGGTGAATAAGGTATATTGGTTTGTGCATTAATATCCATCTCATATTATTTATCTCTATCACAAGATTCCAACCATGATTTTGGGAACTGCATCATGATGTGTGCTCAAATTACTTCCTTGATACCTTTGATAAAACATTCTCTAAAATATGAATTAGATAGACACTCTATTCAGATTGCTAAATGCTCAAAGGTGGTAAATAGTCCATAATTGTACTAGTTTGGTGTAATTTTGTCAAGCGTCCCAAATGATGAATGTCATGTTGAAAATAAGAATAAAGGAATTAGACAAGCTAGGTCCAGGGATTGTAGCCTTTATAAGAATTCTTATACCATTTCCACCACTGCCAACATTCAACATCCAAATATAATATCCCCACTTTTAGTTTTTGTAGGTCATTGGTAATTATTGGGTTGTTATATTATTTGTAGTCAAAGAATAGTCAATCGACTAGCTAGTCGAGGTGGATCGACTAGGTGAATGTGCAACTGAAGGGATATGTTGAGTCAATGGTTAAGTAGAGATTGAAGTGATTGGAAAGTTTAAGGTTGAAGTGGTTGTTGGGAATGTCAAAAGTTAAATCGATAGGAGGTTGACGAGAGGTTGAGTGGAAGATAACTAGAGATTGAATGGAGGTCGACTGGGTGATTGACTAGTAGTCAATTGTAACAGAATCCTGAGATTCAAGGGATTGCATCCAATCATGTATGTGGATTTGTACCATTTTTGGGCTCCATTATTTAGGGTTTTTCATTTAGTAAATCCTATAAATATGGAATTTTGTAATTGTAATAAGTTGATGTTTCTAGTAGAAGCTTGGTCGTGTAGATGTAAGTCAAATTGGTTGCAAGGTTGTTCTTGTGTAAAGCAAGAGAGTATAATGACAATTATGTCTTAGATGTGGACCAAGGTTAGTCATGTAACTCTTAATTCTATGAATGAATAAGACAACAAGAGAGAAGGAGATGCTTAATAAATGTTGGTTTTCCCAGTTAAGGGTTTCCAAGGTAAAATCTCTATATATTGTGAGTGTTTATCATTTATTTTTTTCTTAAATATGTCTTCTCTTTCCTAGTTGGTTTAGTGTGAGTGTTTATTTCTCTACATTTGGTATTAGAGAAAATTTGAGTAACTATAATAAAAGTGCTATCAAATCTCATTTTTTTGTTATGTACAAGTCGTATCAGAGAAAGGTTAAGTAGTTCTTGGATCTGAGCTAAAACTAGGTCTAGTGGGAGTTGTAAGTTAGTGATATGAAATTTGTGCTTGAAAGAATGGAAAGAAGTTTGAGGATAGAGATCGAAAAATTCAACGACCATAATTTTGAGCTTTGGAAGCTTAAAATGGAATATCTCCTTGTAGATCGAGAACAATGGGTCATTGTGAGTCCTAATACAATTACAATGGGTATGTCTAAAGAAGAATGGGAGAAAATTGAGAGAAGGGAAAGGAGTACGATTCGACTTTGTCTTGCAGATTCAATATTGTTGAATGTTTCAAGAAAAGACACCACAAAGAAACTGTGGGACAAGTTGGGAAGCTTGTACCAGTCAAAATACCTGGTAAACAAGTTGTTCCTTTGGAAGAAATTGTATCTTCTAAGGATGAGTGATGGGAGCTCAGTAACATAGAAATTGAATGCGTTCAATATTGTAATAACTCAGTTAATTTTTTATAGATATTAAAATCATATCAATGACAAGGAAAACAAGGTGGTTGATGCACTCAAAAAGAGGGTGCATAATATGCATGCTTCATCCATAAGCATGTATTTTTTTTTATTTAAAGAATGGAATTTTAGAAGCTACAAAATCAGATCAACAATATGTGCAAGCAAAGGATGCATTACAACAAGGTAAACTTTAGCATAAGTTTAAATATTATGCATTGAAAGAGGATGGAGTGCTCATGTATAAGGGAAAAGTGTATGTGCCTAATATACAAGAGTTGAAAAGTATTGTGTAGAAAGAACTGCACAATGTTCCTTACACTAAGCACCCAGGTTACCAGAAAAGTGTTGCAGTTGTTAGAGACCAATATTTTTGGATAGTCATGAAGAAGGATGTGGATAATTATATATCCAAGTGCATGGAGTGTTAGAAAGTAAAAGTAGAGCGCAAACATACAGTTGGGTTGCTACATCCATTGGTCATTCCTGATTGGAAATGGGAAGTGGTCCAATTGATTTCATTACCAATTCTCCCAAGACAATGAATCAACGTGATTCCATCATGGTGGTGGTGGATAAACTAACAAAGGAAACTCATTTTGTGCCAGTGAAGCTAAAAACATAAGGCAACAAACATTTCAGACATCTACATGAAATAAATTTCTAGGCTTCATGGTGTGCCTAAGGAAATTGTTTCTAACAAAGTTCCCAAATTCACATCAAACTTTTGGAAAGGATTATTCAATAGTTTTGGAAAAAACCTAAACTTTAGTTCAACATATCACCTAGGAGACAAATGGGTAGATAGAGAGGATCAATCAAGTGATTGAAGATATGTTGAAGATGTATGTGATGGACACTCCTTCCAAGTGGGAAGACTATATCCATCTAGTATATTTTTCATCGACAATGGATATCAATCATCGTTAAATATGAGTCCATTTGAAGCGCTTTATGGCAAGAAATGCCACATGCGAGTGAGTTGGGATAACCCAACAGACATAGCAGTGGTTGGGCCTAAGTTGCTCAACGAAATGGAAGATAATATGGTAAAGATTAAGCAAAACTTGAAGGTTTCTCAAGACATGTAGAAAATTTATGTTGATAAAGGAAGAACACACAAATAATTTAGAATGGTTGACCACGTGTTTTTTAAAGTGAAGTCCAAGAGAAGTTCACTGAATTTGGGGAACTGCTCAAAGTTGGCAGTGTGTTATTGTGGGCCATTTGAAATCCTAGTGGGGATTGGTCCTGTTGCATACATGATAGAATTACATGAATCTATGCATATGCATAATATATTCCATGTGTCATTGCTTAATAGATATGTGCATGATGCTAATGATGTAATTGATTAGACTATGATTCAGGTGGAGCCAAAGGAATATAACAATATATTCCTAAATCCCAAGTCCTTATGATATAATTTTTATCCTAAGTTCCTACATGGGGGAATGAATTACCAAGTGGGAACCAGGGACTTCCTTGTATGACAAGTGGCATGAAAAGAGTATGCATACTCAAGCCATGATCTTAGTGAGTTGTTGGGTTAGTCACTCATTCAAACTGCATGGGAAATGGGTGGGAGGAGCTGGAGGAAAAATTCGAACTAGAGCTTAAGGAGTGAGTTGTGAGCTATTGTACCTATTACCTTGTAAATCCTTGGTGGTTTGGATGTGTTTTTTTTTCCCTGGGTTTCCTTAGGAAAGGATGAAACCAAAGAGGGGGGTTTATGGGAATAGGTTTCCCTATATTCTAGCCTAGTGGGTTCATGTAAGCTCCTTGAGAGGAATTGTGTGTTCCTGGTGCCACAATGCTCTAAGACTTCTTGATTGGCCAATTGTTGAATCCCTGGAAGGGAAGTGGTACAGTCGAAAGAATTTGGAGAAGATAAGGGATATACTTCCTTGGGTGGGATAGGCTGATGGGGAATGAGAGGTTGTGAGGTGGAACTATTGTTGGAGTTGGTGCCATTGGCCTTGCCTTGAGATGTGTATTGTTTGACCTTAATTCTCTTGTGTGAGAGCCTTTTCCTTGGTGGATTCATAGCCCTAGCTCAAGGGTGACTTGTTTTTAAGAGCTAGAACAATAGTGTCTACAAATAGGAGGAATTTCTAAGGTTTGCAGCTAGTTGGTGATTTTCTAAAAGACAAGTTCCTATATTATTATTCCTTCATTGTGATGTGTAAACATGTGTGAATTGTGTTTTAACTTTCGTTGTTTGAATCATTTGCATGATGCACATTTTATTTATGAATATTCTTCATAATTATTTATAACTGTATGAATATGCATGAGTGCATGATAGTCTAGCATAATTGTACTATATGCAAGATGAACTGTACACAATTTTATTAGATCCCTATTGAGCAAAAATATATGATGATTTCATAGCAGAATTTTATGGTAGTGTGCCTCAGGTGGGGTCCAGGGGACGCTACACAATAATAAAGAGATATTTTTGTTTTAGATAAGATGAAGGTTACCAACCCTTTGAAGGAACAATCATAGAAATTATTAAACTATGTTGAGTCTAAATTGGGGGATGAGGAAGCAGTGTCAATAAAGGTGGAAACCACACCCCAACTATGAGATAACTGGAAGAGAGATGGAATAAGGGAAGAGAAGGAAACAAAGATGGAACCAGCAAGAGAAGACATTTTCCCCAATGATGAAAATGTAGCAAGGGTTGAAGTAGATGACAAACACTCCTACCCACTTGCTATCCACGTTGTTTTAGGATAAACATGAAGAATGGACATAGGGAATCTAAAAAGAATCAAAGCGCATGTAAAGGGAATAATTTGTTCTAAATGTATTGTTTTTTTTTTTCATGTAACATCAGTTTGTAAGGATCCGATCATGTCCATTGACGTAACGAAAGAATTTATGTAGGAAATTTAAAAATCTTTCATCCATCCCATCCCATTTAGGGATGGGGAGAATGATATATGTTATGATATTTTTTAACTCTTTGAAGGATTGTATCATAGGTGTATGTGTTCCCTCGTAACTAGTTTCTTTAATCAACACATACAGCTTATACTTTTATCCAAACAATTATTGTAGGCATCGTATGAATAATAATAAGAGGATAAATATTGTTGGGCATAGGATGGAAATGTTCACTTGTTAAAATTGAGCAAGGACAATAATACTAACCACACTAATGTCATTATTCTTATCACTTATTTGTATGGAAGTGGATACATGTCATTTATATAGGCACTCACTATTGTGAGTTTAAGCGAGTAGGTATAACCATGGATGGAAAGAGAAGTATGACACATGTATGGATGCTCCATAATGTTGGCATAGTCATGAATGTGCCAAACATGGCTTGTCAATGGTGTGATATGTGACATCAACAAAATAGAACCCCATGCATGCCTACAATGTAAGTTGTGAAGTAGAGATGAAAAGGCTTCTAACCTCCCATAAAACATATTTAACCTCCATTCATTTTATTTTTCAAAGGAAACCTCATTGAATCCCCCTTCTTCCCTAGAGTATCCAAATGTAGGGAAGCTCAACTACCATCGACAACTTAAACCTTGGCAAGACTAGAACCAAAGACCTCATGGTCAACTCTACCTTCAAGCAATCCATTCAAACCAATTGAGCTAACACTTGAGATTTTAGATTGTAGGAGAAGGGGGTGAGATTTGATCCACTTATGCATGAATGCTTAAATTAAAAAAACATGGGGGGTGGACTTTCATTCAAGTATGTGTGCATGTTTAAATTGAAGGACATGGGGATTGGCTTTGATCCATTTATGTGTGCACAAATACCTCATTCCATGTCTGAAGGACATAGGGAAAGACTTTGATCCACTTATTTGTGCATGCTTAAATTGAAGGACATGGGTGAGATTTGATTCACTTATATATTCATGGTAACTAAAGTTACTCCATAACTTAGGAAAAARCCCTCACAAAATTTAGACCTTATCCAAAGRTGAAAATCTCGAAATTCCTCACCCATAGAAAAACTCCAAAATCCTCTCCCATAGAAAAACTCCAAAATCCTCTCCCATAGATCCAACCTCTTTGAACTATTTAACCTCCATTATGATGAAAAATAAGTGATCCAAATAAAAATAAAAACATCWCCGATAAAAAAAATACTTACAACCTTTTTATGCTTACCAAATGCATTCACCATTTATCCTCGCCAATAATAGCATTCATGTGTAATGTCAAAGATCTTTATCCTAACCAAATAATATGCGAAGATTTCAGCCTCTCCACACCCAAGACTGAATGCTTCCCATGTGAACTCTTAAAATTTTGTCCCCTTACATCCTCTAATGATGACTCTCTGCCCCTGCATTCAACGATTTGTACCACATCCCAACCAATACCTAACCCACCAAGCCGGTCGATGCATCCCAGCAGATATATTTATTGAATTATTTGTTTAATTTCAAGGCAGTGGACCATACATACTCCATTTATCACGGGAATGTGTAACCCGGCCCCACCAACATTACCCTCATTTCTCCGGAGCATCGGAGTCCCCAAAGAAATTACACTACCCACACCACAGAAGTCGCATTCCCCACTTATCCACAATAATTATTTATTTAATTAAACACAAAAAGCAAGAAGCTGGCGCAGCTTGTACAAGTGGGCGTGCAAATATTCTAAAGCTGCATGATCATGTATAGCGACTTGTTCAGAAGCTAGTGAAACCCCACTGTAAAAGTATAATGGCAAAGCCGCGTGCGGATATGCCGAACGACAAACTCGCCACTTCTCGCAATAAACGGAAGAGAATGTCCACCCCTGTCACTTCATTGAATCCTCTGTCAGGGAATCTTTCACAGCAACAACGGACGGCGGGGTTAATCATTCTCCTCTTGGTTTACTGGTTTTTTATGCTTTTGATCTAAATTTGATAGCAACGGCCAAACTCTACAATAAACAGAAGAGATTGCACCCCTATTGAATCCTTTGTCAGGAATCTTTCACAACAACGGACGGCGGGGTTAATCATTATCGTCCTGTTTTTCTGGTTTTTTGTGCCTTTGATTTAAGTTTGATATTAATGGTTTGAAATGCTGCTGCTGTAGGTGGATTATAGGTCGTCCGATCTGAATTGCTTTAGGATCTGATGGTTTATAATTTACTTGCCGCAGCATTCAATGCTTGTAGGTGGATTATAGGTCGTCCTATCTGAATTGCTTTAGGATCTGATGGTTTATAATTCACTTGCCGCAGCATTCAATGCTTGTAGTAGGTTGGATATTCGCCACCAATTTTAAGGCGAGAAATATCTAACTTACTAAGCAACATTGAATGCTGCTGCAGGTGGATTATAGGTCGATCTGAATTGTTTTCGGATCCAATGGTCTATAATCCACCTGCAACAGCATTCGATGTTGTGTATAAGAGACTGGATATTGACAATATACAACTTGTTAGTCAGTATTAAATCTGAATTATCTTAAGATTGGATGATCTATAATCCACTTACCATAACATTCAATGCTGTGTATCAGACTGCATATTAACCACCAAATTTTAAATATATACTATGTTAAATTAAATATATAAATACTACCCCTATTGGAATAGATGGGTTAATGAACCTTATAAATACTACATTATATATAAACAACAATACATTGTATCAGACTGCATATTAACCACCAAATTTTAAATATATACTATGTTAAATTAAACATATAAATACTACATTATATATAAACAACAATACATAACATCTTTTAGTAAATCGATAAACAACACCATAAAAAAAAATCATATTCCCTTTCCATTCTTCAATCCCAACTTGCCCATCAACATAGATCCATTGTCATAGTCATCTATATAAATCCTATAAATTCAGAAACAGTAGTGGATTATAGGTCGTGGGATTTGAATTGCTTTAATCTCTGATGGTGTATAATTCACTTGCCTCAGCATTCAATGCTTGTAGTAGGTTGGATATTGGTCACCAATTTTAAGGCGAACAATATTCAACTTCCTACCTGCCGCAGATGGATTATAGGTCGTCCGATCTGAATTGCGTTCGGATCCAATGGTCTATAATCCATCTGCCCCAGCATTCAATGTGTATAACAGACTGAATATTGGCAATATCCAACTTACTACTCAGTATTAAATCTGAATTGTTTTAAGATTCCATGATCTATAATCCACCTACCATAACATTCAATGTTGTGTATCAAACTGGATATTGACAACCAAATTTTACCTACCATAATATTCAATGTTGTGTATCAAACCAGATATTCACAACCAAATTTTAAATATATACTCTGTTAAATTAAACATATAAATACTACATTATATATAAACAACCATACATAACTATCTTTTAATCAATAGATAAAGAGCACCATAAAAACAATTAATCATATTTCCTTTTCATTCTTCAATCCCAACATGCCCATCAACATAGATCCATCGTCATAGTCATTTATATAAATCTTATAAACTTAGAAACAGTAGTGGATTATAGGTAGTGGGATTTGAATTGCTTTAAGATTCGATGGTGTATAATGCACTTGCCTCAGCATTCAATGCTTGTAGTAGGTTGGATATTGGTCACCAATTTTAAGGCGAACAATATTCAACTTCCTACCTGCTGCAGGTGCGATCTGAATTGCGTTCGGATCCAATGGTCTATAATCCATCTGTCCCAGCATTCAATGCTATGTATAACAGACTGAATATTAACAATATCCAACTTACTACTCAGTATTAAATTTGAATTGTTTTAAAATTCCATGATCTATAATCCACCTACCATAACATTCACCTACCTTAATATTCAATATTGTGTATCAAACTAGATATTGACAACCAAATTTTAAATATATACTCTGTTAAATTAAACATATAGATACTACATTATATATAAACAACCATGCATAACTATCTTTTAGTCAATAGATAAAGAGCACCATAAAAACAATTAATCATATTCCCTTTCCATTCTTCAATCCCAACGTGCCCATCAACATAGATCCATCGTCATCGTCATCGATATAAATCCTATAAATCCAAAAACAGTAGCACCTCAGGACCCCGTCTTTGCTGCTGGACAAATCATCAAGGCCCACGGATGGCTCCAACAACTCAGCTGCTGCGCTCCGCTGAAGCCCTGACAATGCCCGGAGTAAGCCCATTTCTGCCATTAACTTCTTTGTTGCATATTGCCATTAACTCCACTGTGTAGGTTACGCTAGAGTCTGATATTATTGATCTCACATGACAGGTTCAGGTGATTGTTCTGAATGCTAATATGCGCTGCCGTGAATGCCGTGACAGAGTCTCCAAAGTGCTCTCCAAAATGGACAGTATGTTAATTCTTCATCACATYCTGCACATTGMCATTAATTCTGGCAATGAAACGATTACTGAAGGAATTATTTAGCGCTCCCTTGGGCATTTTGAATGCCGTTGTTCTTTATGTATATTCAGTCCCTTCTGAAATTGTTTGGGGCGTTTTCTCTTTTCATTTTGTGAAAGTGTTTGTGGCGTGATGATGGGCAGATTTGCTGGACTATGTGGTGGACGTGACCGAGAAGAAGGTAACGGTGAGAGGGCGTGTGGATCCCAAGAAGAGAATGCAGCGAATTAGATTAATGGCCAACGACGAGAAGAGGAGAAAGGCCATGGAATTTGAGCGGCTGGGAGGTGAAGGATGCTCTGCTGATTTAGAGAAGCAGTACTCCAGTAGCAAGTGGAAGGTGAAATCAACAGATAATCTCATCCAACGGGCCTGCTGTTTTCTTCGTGCGTCGTCTAATTAATGGCCTCTGCCTGTTGTAGATCTGTAGATACATTTTCTTCTTATTATTTGTAATTAATAAGAAAATTACTCCCTCTTTTTATCTTTTCTTCTTTGTACCTATCTATCATTCATAACTGAATCCAGAGCTGATTTTTTTATTTTCTGAATTTAGAGCTGATTTTTTTTATTTTTAAAGTCTAAATGATAAAATGACAATTTTTTGTGGGATCTTTGTCTAGTTGTTCTATGAAATGAATTTTTTTTGTCCATGAAATCACTATTTTTTGTTGTTTAAAATTTATTTTTGAATGCAGAAATGGATTCAGTATGCTAAAAATCTTTAAATCACTTGGATTAGTAGAAATAATCACTCAAATCTATAAAGCTAGCAATTTATTGCCAGATTTTGAGCAAATGTCACCAGGAAAAAAAGAATCATTTCTTAAAACATTTAAACTACTACTTTGTAAACCTTGCAGTGGCTGTGCTTAATTATTTGTTTGTTTCTGAAAAATAACTGATATTGATTTACATATTTAAAAAATTGACTTTCTCTAAATTGAAGTTTATTAATTTTATGGCTAAACCACAATGAGGTTTTTGTATTATTTTCATTTATGGAATTTAAATTGAATTTTATTAATTTCATGGTAAACCACAATTATCATGTTTTTGTATTTGGTTTCATTTATGGAATTTGGGATTAGACTAAGATGTTATTTGATATTACATAATTTATAAATATTTAATATTAATTATTTTGCAAATACACAGAAAGAATGAAATTATTGATTTTGGATTAAAATATTAAATTGTTTTTGATTAATTTACATTTTATTAAAAATAAAATTATATTTTATAAGAGTGGAAGTTTGTTTTTTACTAACTAAATTAATACAGATAATCAAATTGTATATATATATATATATATATATTGATATAAATAAAAATATTAAAAAACCCTTCAAATGGATTGAATTCAATGGTGAAAAAATAAAAATATTTAACCATTAAATAAGATTAACGAAATTTAATTCTAATAAGGATTACTTAATCTGTAGCTATAAAAACACCTCAAGATAATGGGAAAAAAGAAATTGAACCAATTTTATGAAATGCTTATGGATTTTCGTTGCATTGACAACGTGACCAGTAAAAATGAGACCCACTTGTGACAATGACGTATAATGTGGCGGAACAATCACTGATCTCATTAACTAAATATAGTCAATTTGGAATCTGTAAATGTCTCCACTTGGTTTTAACTTATTTTAAACATTTGAACACAACACCGACTGATGTGCTTAAATAAACTGGGCAGTGGGAAGTAACAGTTTTTAATTTCGGTATTTAAAATTTGGAAGTAACGTTTTTGTCTAATTTCAAACGAAATGAAATTTTTACCTTTGAGCCAATAATTAATAAAGAGAGGATATTACACTTATCATTCGGATCTCCCAGCCTACAAGGAACGGTTTCACACAATAGGAGTTGACTTTCTTTTAATGTAGAAATCAAATTCAGAAGGTTATATTCTTATAGATTATGTAAATTTGTTAGTTTGCAAATATAGTGGTAGTTTATAATTGTAACTATTTGTAGTTTATAATTATAACTATGTCTCTCTTTTGTGATCAGAGTTTTAGTGAGAGCAGGTCTTCAATTATCAGAGATGGGAAGCCTTGGTATTAGTTTTTTAAACCCTAAGTTTTGGACTTCTTAGATGAGACTCCATCTTCTGGGGATCACCATGTCAAGAATGGGATGAGAAAGAGTGTTGTTTTTTAAACCTTAAGTTTCAGACTTCTTATATGAGAGTTCATCTTCATGGGATCACCATGTCGAGAATGGGATGAGGAAGAGTGTTAAGAGTGTGGGTTATTAATATGGATTAATGATGAGTCTAGTGGAGGTTTTTTAGATAGGAGTGAGGTAGCCTCATTGTGATTTTCAATTCTTTAAAAATGCTAGGATCATCTTTGTGCTAATGTCGTGGTGTTTCTCAGTTGATTTATGAGTTGTAACGTCCTCAGCCCTCAATCTTTGTCGTGCAACGCTACTTAATGACTGCATCTTTGCTTTTCTGCTCTGATATCAATTTGTAACATCCCTAGCCCTCAACAACAAGGGCAAAGTCAATACAAAATTTCATTGTAATACCATTTTGTGGTAGCCTCGGCCGCCCAGGCCGGGCCATGTAACGCCACCAACAGATTGCTAAGCTCTTATAGGAGGTTAATTGTTCATCCCAAAGTACATATATATTACATGAATTTCTAATGAAATAAAAGGAAATAAAATATACTACTACTATACTAACTCATGCAAAATTGATTGTAAATCATACATGCAACGAAGGCACATTTTAACATTGTAGGAATCACAGACATGCACAACAGGCATTGTTAAATACAAAATTGATACTTATCTTTGGATTGTGAAGACCATCGATTAGATGCAGACCTTCCACGAACCTCCCAGCCTTAGGCCACACTACTCATCACTCTTAGCGTGGGTCACCCTTGAGCTAGGACTAAACTCCACTGGAAAAAGGATTCCTAGGCTTGGTAAGGCTAACAGGAATGTCACAGAGTTCAACACGAAGGATTCTCTCATGAGCCATTTACGCCCACTACTCACAGACTCTCATTCCCCACATGTTTGTCCCACCACAAGAGTATACAACTTCACTATCACACAGTTCATCGGCTGCTCCACCTCCCTTCTGGGGCTTCAACAATAGGCCAGATAGGAACTCTCAAAGCTCGGTAGCTGCTATTGGACTCCCTCCAAGAAAATTCACTTCCTCAACACACTCTCTCACTTGGAGAGATTTGCTCACAGGCCTGAAAACCTGCCTCTTCAATCCATGGGCCTGAAAACCCGCCTTTGCAAACCACAGGCCTGAAAACCTGTTTCTTCTATCCAACTCCTAAGACAAATGGTTAAGGGCGAAGGCAACAACACAACTATGGTAAGGCAGAGTACGACTCAGCAAAAATACCAGTGCACGCAAGTTACAGAGGTTCACGATAACCATGAGTTCAACAATGGCGTAATGGATGGCTACGTGCTTGCTCAGTGCGTGACTGAACTCCTCAGGATAAAGGTGGCCAACTGGTCAGAGAAGGGAGAGAATGGTGAGAGTGTCAGAGCCAATTGTGTGTGCCTAAACCTCCATGAGTCCCCCCACCCCCAAACAAAAAGAATTCCCACTTAAAATTGCATGTGCCTGAGCTGACACATGTCGCTCATGAAGCACGTTTCTTTCCATTTGGAAGTCATTCCCTCTTCCCAAAGGAACTTAGGATATAATCATATCCTTCTATCAACATTTAGAATAACAATAAATTATTCTTGGACTTAAGCTCTTAAGCTCTTAAGCTTAGTCCCTATTTCCAGCCCCTCAACCCCCTCTCCCTTACCCAGCCTAGTGGAGCTTAGTCCCCCATACTCTTTCTTCATGGTCATTCTACACGCATCGATGTTTTTATATTAATAATATGAATATTTACATGTACAAAACAAGCTCCTGGCCTTTAACATCTAGGCTCTTCGACCTAATAAACACATAAGCCTATTAACTTATATTTGCTTGGCTCACCATCCTACAAAACAAGTTCCAATTCATAAATACAACTGGGGCTCATCCTTGGGGATATTACAATCCCCTCCCCTTATTTTTGCACTGTCCTCGGTGCAACTTATTTACACAACATCAACAATATTTTCAAAATATTCAAAAAGATGCAGGTATTATGCCCGCATAGCATCCTCATGCTCCCATGTCACATCCTCAAGATCATACCAGGTCCACTAGACCTTTACAATCCCTATGGCTTGATTCTAAAGCTACTTTATCTTCTGGTCCAATATGTGCACCAGATGCACTTGCAAGGTGCCTTCTTTCTGTTGGATTACTGAGAGGGGGGGTGAATCAGTAATAGCGTAATAATAATCCTTTTTCTTGAAATGTTATATCAATGTAGAATTATTATCCAATAATGAACAGTAAGAAATAAACAATCACACACGTACACAGTACACCAGTGTTTTACGTGGAAACCCAAATCGGGAGAAAACCACAGAATGTTTTTTCTTATATGTCTTGAAGAATTACATTCATTGGAAGCACCAACTTCCTTTGTTTTCCAGCTACAACTGGAAGGGTGCTCCAACCCCCTAGTTTCTCAGGCTACAACCTAAGGGAAGCTCCAACTCCCCAATTCTCTGGCTACAACCAGAAGGAGGCTACAACCCCCAATGTTCTTTGAATACAACTGGAAGGTGAATACAACCACATGTCCTTGCTCCGTCCTGCCACCCTGAAGTAGAAGTAGAATGATGGAACCACTATCACACTATCACTGTGAGATATATCATTGTAAACCTATACCAATAAATCTGAACCATGCATCAACCTGTAATCAACCTGTACCATAAACAAGTGCATCAACCATGCACCAACCTGTAATCAACCTGTACCATAAACAAGTGCATCCAACCATGTACCAACTATGTACCAATCATGTGTCAACTACTTATCAACTATGACTCATCAATATGTACCAACATCATCAACTATACATCTCATGTATGTGCGCCAATTCATCAACTACTTGTCTCAACCATGTACTCAACATGTACCACAACCAAAAGCCCTCATCAATTTCATCATCCAAATCTGATTTGTAGCTCTATAATAGACCTGGTGTATATGATCACATTCCTGCAAACCTTCCTTAACTTTAAAAACAAGAGACTAGCATTTTCATCAAACTTTTCTTTAGTCTCACATGCCTAGTTTTGGATTAGTCAACAACCCTAACTTGAAGTAATCATAACTTTGAACCTGTAACGTATAAAGATCTGAAACTGATACACAATGTTCTTCAATGTGTTTTATGCAATTTCTCCAAGTTTCACTACTTGGAACCTCTCATAAAAGGAGTTATAGAAAAAATGACATACCTTGTTGAATTCTGGCTTATTCTAGAGAGCGACCTTGTAGAGCGTGCCCCTCACAAAATATTTGATGAATTGATCTAAAAATGTTACAAAACATACTACAGACTGTACCCTAACCAACACATTTGGTCTCACTGAATTTGGATCTGTTATGAATAAGTTGTGATGTTTTTACCCAAAACACATGATTTTGACTAGTTTTAGGACTGGTCACAAACCCTATTTTCCACGGAGTGTAACTACAAAAATACAACGACCCATAAGCTGAATGTTTAACCACAGATACTTGGATATGTTTTCTCACTTTCATAGCAATTTCAGGATCTGAATCATTATAGAAAAAAATTTATAGCGAAAATGGTGAGATGACCTGTAAATAACATACCTTAGAAAGCACCATCAAAAGAATTTATCCTTCCTTGCATTTCGGCCTTCTTTTCTTCACTTTCCTCAGAAGTTCGGCTTAGATATCCTTTGGTTACCTCAGACACCTATAGATATTCAATATGCGCAAGTGTAATTCAAATGAGAGAGCCTTGCCTCTTATTTATACTCTCCAAGTAACTTCCTTAAAAACATCTTCTAGGTCACTCGGCCCACTTTCCTTATTTTAGGGTTGGGTCCACTTCTAATTTATCCATTAAATTTATTATTGAAATAATTTATTTTGTATTCACTTTGAATTATAATACACTCATCACTTCACTTTATTATATACCTTTTAAAATCTCTGAAACCACTTTGACTACTTTGACCTTTTGGGGCTTCTAGATGACATATGAGGGTCCTCCAACTTTGTAATGCCATAAATATCAAACCGTGTGGAGTTATGTGGAATTCCACATACCACCAGAAATGGCATGACATGTACTATCCATATAGAATATTATTATATGAAAATATATCATAACTCATACTGTTACCCATCAAACAAACTTGGGTCCATTACCCAAACCTGGGGTCTCCAACTTCTCATGGCCATAACTCTCTAACCGTGAGGAATTATGTGACGTTCCACATACCACCGGAAATGACATGGCTAGCACTATCCATATAGGATATTTTCCCTAACAAATTCACTATCCTTCATCTCATTATTCCACAATTAAGCATGGGTTCTCTTACTCCACAAAGCGTCTTCCCGTGAGGGCTTTCACCATAAGGGGACCACTTTGGAGTTCATCCATATTTACTTCTTATCAACCATGAAAAAACAATAATGAGTCATATTTACATCAAACAATATTGGGTCCATTACCTAAACCTTTGTGCTACGGGGCTTTCGTCAAGGGTTGACATCAATGACAACCAACCTTAATCAACAATCTCCCCCTTTGGCATTGATGGAAACACTCTGATGCAATACTGAAATTATATCACTCATGCTCCCCCTGAAACCATGCCTTTGTCATCTGCATATGATAAATCTGCTCCCCTTGGAACCATACATTTGTCCTCTGCATCTGATAAATCTACTCCCCCTGGAACCATGTCTTTGTCCTCTACATCTGATAAATCTCTCCCCCCTTTGTCATCAATGGAAAAGGTATCTTTCCATCTGGGTTTGCTCCCCTTGACAAACTATCCTCTTATGGTGCTTCCTCATGTACATCTAAGACGTATATGATAAGCATTCAAAAAGCATTCATTTTTGGAGTAGAAATAACTCCAAGTCTTTGGCGAAGATATTCAAAGGCTTCCCATGGAAGTGGTTTTGTAAATATGTCTGCCACTTGTTCTTTTGTGCCCACATACTCAACTCTAATGCTCTTTTCTGCAACCTGTTCCCGTAGAAAGTGATACTTGATTGGAATGTGCTTCGTCTTGGAGTGCATCACCGGGTTTTTTGAGATATTGATGGCACTTGTATTATCACAATATATTGGAATGGGCTCATCATACTCAACCTGTATATCTGTCAAAGTTTGTTTCATCCAAAGAACCCGTGTACAACATGTTGTTGCTTCAATATACTCTGCCTCGGCTGTAGATAGAGATATTGATGATTGTTTCTTGCTTAGCCACGATACCAAACACTCACCTAAGTAGAACGCTGCTCCACTGGTGCTTCGTCAGTCATCAATACAACCTACCCAATCTGCATATGTGTAGGTAATAAGTGATAGATCTTTTTCTTTTGGATACCATAATCCAAACTCTTCTGTTCTTTTGAGATATCTAAAGATCCTCTTTAATGCTAATACATGTGATTCCTTTGGTGCTGCTTGAAATCGTGCCACCTGTCCAACTACCTACATTACATCTGGTCTTGATATTGTCACATATAGTAGGCTACCAATCATTGACCTATATTGCCTGTGATCTGTAGACTTTGAATCATCATCTTTGCTCAACTTACAACTGGTTTGCATGGGAGTGATAACTGGTTTGCAATCTTCCATTCTGAACCTCTTTAGCATTTCCTCAATATACTTGGTTTGAGAAATACAAATTTCTTGGTTGCTTTGATGTATCTGAATTCCTATAAAGAAGGATAGTTCTCCAAGTAATGACATTTAAAATTCATTATGCATGTCTTTTGAAAATTTCTGGCTTAACCTATCATCATCACTACCAAAAATAATATCATCAACATAAACTTCCATTAATAAAATATTACCTTGACTTACCTTGATGTAGAGGTTGTTGTCTGCACTTGCTTTTCTGAACCTTGCTTGCTGCAGATACTTATCCAGTCTATAGTACCATGCTCTAGGAGATTGTTTTAGACCATACAAGACCTTCTTTAATTTACACACATAGTCTGTGTTCTCTGACAACTAAAATCCTTCTGGTTGTTCAATGTAGACTTCTTCTTCAAGTTCCCCATTCAAAAAAGTTGATTTTACGTCCATCTGATGTACTTTAACATTTTTGGAGCATGCATAAGCTAAAAGCAAATGGATTACTTCCATTCTGGCAACTGGTGAAAATGTCTCTTCAAATTCGATTCCTTCAATCTGTGCATATCCTTTACATACCAATCTAGCTTTGTTCCTTGTAACCTGTCCATCTTCATTCAATTTATTCCTGAAAACTCATTTTGTGTCGATCACATTCTTATTCTTTGGTCTTGGAACCAATTCCCAAGTGTCATTTTTCTCTATTTGATCCAATTCTTCATCCATGGCATTATTCCAAAATACATCCTTCCTGGCTTCTTCAAAACAGTTTGGTTCAATTGTAGATAAGAGTGCTAGGTGTGTTTGGTCTGGTGAACAGATTTTTCTTCTAGTCTCAACTCCTGCATCTTTGTTTCCAATAATCTGATCTGAAGGATGATTCTTCTGTACTCATTTGCTAGGTGTATTTGGAGATACTTTTTGAACTTGCTCTTCTACTTCTATTGGATTCTCTTCATCTTTATCTTCCTCTTCTTCTTCTTTTTCATCTTCTTCTTTAAAAAGTTGTTTCATTGATTTGTTTTCTTCTTCCTTTGATTCTGGTCTGCCTGTTTCATCAATTGTTACGTTGATGCTTTCCACAACTTTGTTTAATCTTAAATTGTAACACTTGTATGCTTTCCTTGTACTTGAGTAACCAACAAGTATTCATTTGTCCACACGAGAGTCAAACTTTCCCATT
>JASDQU010241373.1:157535-173056 GCA_032191745.1 Picea mariana
AAGTGAGAGAAAGGGAGTTAAAGAGAGATAGGTAGAGAGATGTAAAGAGAGATATGGGGAAAGAGAGGAGAATGGAGAGAGAGAGAGGGAAAGAGGGAAGGAAAGAGAAAGTGGGAGAGAAAGAGAGAGAGTGGGGGGCAGGATTGAGAGAGAGAGAGAGAGAGAGGGAATAAGGTAGAGAGAAGACATAGAGAGTGAGTGGGGTAGATATATAGAGGGACAGATAAGGGGGGGACAATCGGGGAGAGATATAGAGGGGAAGAAGGAGTCAAGAAGAGTGGGGAAAATGGGGCAGAGAGAAAGGGAGAGGGAGAGAGAGATGGGGAGATAACGGGCGAGAGATAGGGGGAGGGTGGTTAGAGAAAGAGAGGAAGATAAATGGAGAGAGGGTTGAAATGGGGGCATATTGGAAGGTAAAGAGAGGGAGGAAGAAGTGATCCAGGTGGATATCGGTGGCCACCCACCTTTTCCAACTAGCTCAAAACAATTTTCTGGCAATTTTGGTAATTTGCTATTTTTAGCAGTTTTTAACATCCGGGGCCATTTTGAGGGCCTAAATGAAGGTTTTTTCAGGATCGAGCTTCTCAATGATAGCCAAAGGCTTTGATTCATCCCCCAAAATGAATCTCCTGGACGATACCTTTCTAATGAGCTATCGTGTGCCCCAAACAAAGATTGTATGCCAAAGTTACGCCCCCAGGAATTTGATACACCAAACTACCCAAAACGGGGTCCACAAAATTGTTGGATTTTCATCTTTCGGGGTTAGGGTTTTGGATTTTATTTATGATAAAAATGCCTTTGGAGCCTCATTTTAAGATCATATTCTCATAGATCCGAGTAGCCATCATATCTCTTCTCAAAGATAAGCTGCCACCATTCTAGCAAGTCTTTCACTTTGTATTTTATAGTCTTTGTACATTTTCTCTCATTAATATAAATCATCTATTACTGTATATTTGTGTTTATGGTTGCATATCTAATACATTTCTATTACAATATTGGATATCTAAGATATCTCTGTACATTTCTTTATTATATCTCCGCTCTCATTTCGTGCCGAAAATAATCTGAATCAAGAAGGGGGTACATGGGGGGGAAGAGAGAGAGAGAGAGAGAGAGAGAGAGAGAGAGAGAGAGAGAGAGATATTTCATGTTAACAGGAATGTGTTCCCATTCATGTTTCTAATAATGTGTGTGCTTTAGGAACACGTGCGGGTTCCTAAAGCGCGTGTGCATTATTATAATTTCATTTTTTTTAGGAATGCATGAATGTTCTTGAACATGTGTTTCTCTAGAATGCATGCATGTTCCTAAACAATCCAAGTTTGCAAGTCTATGTGTTAGTTTAGTGAGTACAAAGGTTGTCGGATTAAGAATGCATGCATGTGTCTAGGAATGTGCACGCGTTCCTACATGCGTGTTTCAAGGAACACACGCATTCCTACGTGTATACATTCCTTCGCACCCCATTTCCACTTTTGTATCCATCAACTTCTTGCACTCACCCTATTAGAAGTCCAAGAGACATTGGAAGATGATTCCAAAGGTCACATCGATGTATTTATATCTGTAACATATTGATAAATTAATGCAACTCACGCATATCTATTTCCTCTTTCTAATAGTGGCATCAGAGCCTATAGTTTTCTAGGACTGGAATATGCTATGTAGTTGTCCATAGCATCTTAGCAGTCTCCATGTGTCCAAAAACACCCTCTCTCTGCTTGCTAGCCTGCTAGTCTACCACATGCATTTAATCTATGGTTATTCCCTGACCATCTACCTACAAGTAGAAACACCTATGGTTATTCCTTGGCTACATTAGTCTTCCTGAGAACCATTACTACCCTCCTTTGGTGTTAGATACGAGGTATTCTTCTACAAGTGGATAGCGGAAATCAGTCTGCAAAACCCTAATACAGAAACCCTAATTTGAGTATATGTCGATCATTGGCTCTCGTCGCCCTTCGTCAATCACTCTCATGAATCTATCCAATTGTTTTTCACTCCAGTCACATTCCATCACACATAATGATACCATTACATTCCATCACGCACAATAATATCTACTAGTGGCATTCCTCACACAAAGTGAGACCAAGGATTACCCTAATTTTCTCCACCCCCCCTTCTTCTTTAAGTATATTACTTAGAAAGTTCATTAGTGATCAATACTTCTATGGAAACTTTAAGCACAAAGATAGAATCACTTCCACAATAACAATATTGAAATCATCTACCATATCCGACATAAAATTTGTGATTTTCTTCATCAAACGATCCACACTTGACTCATTTCCTATTTTCAACAATGTAGTAATAGCAAGAGTGGCTATGCTCTAGTTTTAATATGAAATTGGGCTCTCCATATCAATATTGTAGTTTGTAACTAGCAATGGATGTGTCATTTCTACCTTGATTAGTGTATAAACAACTGTAAATCATAGAAATGGCTTCTATGAGCTTAAAAACAATTGCAAGACAGTGATAGGTGGATTCAACTCTCAACTAGTCACTTCGATCATATTAGGGTTTGTTAGACTGTGCCCTATCTACCCTATCTCCTTCAATGGACTCACCTTGCACCTTCGTCTGTTACACTCATGACCGATCCTCAATTAGGGTTTTCATTAAATTTCCTAAGTTTGTGTTCCAACAAAGAATACATGGTTGCATATCCGATACAACTAAAACAAGAGATCAGATCCAACCATCCCCAATCATCTTTTTGTGCTTTTCTACATGTTCATAGTGACAATTGCCACAACCATGGATTCAAAATGTGGGGCTGGGTGATTTGCTAATTTCCCCATGGATGTTTGGTCTTATTTACTTGGCATCATGTGTGTTTCCTCTCCTCTAAAATTTCCATGGAGGTATGTATATCCATGTAAATTTGAGGGTTATTCCATGAATTCAAAACACTCATAGGTTATTTCATCTTGACCATTGGCATTCCTATGAATATGGTTGGCATTCCTGTGAATATTGTTGGCATATTTATAGGGTTTCTACTCGTTTATGCCTAGAGATGAGAGTTGAAGCCCGAGTCTAAATTCTCTTATAAATAAACACATTATGTATGTATAATGCCCAACAATGATAGCTCACCTAAAATATATTCTCTTGCAAGGGTTTTGCTTAGCACACATGGTCGAGGTTCTCCAATGGTTTCTCTTTGACATGAATTGAAGTTGAGTTTCATTGAATTATATCAATATGCATGCATCTCTGATCTTGGTTGGTAACTAAACCTCTATAATATTGAATTTGTAGTATTAGAATCCCATTGATGATAGCATAATCAACAAACAACTAAAGATTCGACACAATCTCATGAAGTATGGTTTGCGAGAATTCATGTTTTCTTTTGATATTTAATGCTTCACTTAGTTGAGTTTGTATATGTTAATGAGCACTCAACATTGACAGGTGATATGAATGAATAATTGAGCTTAACATGGAGGACAATGTTGTCAGAAGTGGGATTTGAACCAACTCAACTCCAGAATCAAGGTATACTTGCAAACACGTTTTCTTTTGTAAGTTTACTTGTATTTTTCTTGTAAACAACTGCATTTTCAGTAGAAGCTGACACCCTTCATTTGTTGAGTCTGCATAGTTGAGTTTTCATTTTTGAGTCTGAATGTTAAAGGGTGGAGCTACAAGAAACCATGTAAAGCCTAGTTTTGTATCTATATGGCTAGAATGGATGAATTATTAGAGTTACTGAACATTCTAATACTCTCTTATATGAAAAATATAGTCACCAGTGACAAAACAACTTTGCAATTTGTTTTAACATGCTTGCAAGTTTCACAATCCAAAGTAGCACTAATGCAAACTCATATTCAACTTCTTCACGATGCACTTCAGAAAAATAATCTTAGACATTTTGAAATAGTCCTTGTTTAGAAAAACCCTCCTTTTGAAAAAGATGATGATGTTGATTCATATCAATAGCCATTAGAGAAGCAAATCAGTGAGACGGCTTCAGATTCAAGTATAAATGAAGATTGGCTTCCTCTTTCAAAGCCAATCATCAGACCTTGAGAAGAAATCATAAACAATAAGCACAAAATCGGTATTGGATATGAAAAGCAAGTCACCTTTCATATTTTGGATTATACCAAACCGATCTAGTTCTACAGTGTTGGATTGCTTCAAGAAGGTTCATATTCACCTGCTCTAGTTCAAGAAAATATTTTGAAATTCCAGCATCGTTAGCAATTTGGCCACATGGAAGATCAATGCTTCGATCTTCATCCTTGTGAGAATTATGGAAAGAAAAAACATCCTTCAAACAAATTTTCTTAAAAAAAGAAATATGAAAGAGTAAAGAAACACTATGGTTGGATCACTTCTTGGAAATGATCATCAATAGTCAAGAAGATATATCAATCATATCGAATAATTCATTCTCAGATATTGATGCATCTTGCAGTGAAAGGATTTACATCTTCTCACCTTGTACCTAACAAGGGTGAACAACATCAACGATTGAAAGTCGGTCTTCAAGTTTCAAAGTCATATCAATCGAGGAACAACAAGAAAGCATGAAAAAGGAGCGTGATTGGTTTGTGGTTTTCCTTAAACCACCATTTAGTAGAAGAATTGCAACCTCTACTAGACAATGGTTTGTGGTTTTCCTTAAAACTCCACTTGGTAGAAGACTTTCAACTTCTACAAAATAGTTTATGGTATTTTTTAAACAATCATTTGAGAGAACTTCCAATTAGAAGAAGACATCAACTTCCAACTTCCAGCTAACTTAGGAAATGTTCTAGGAACCATTGAGTCTAGAGCTAGGTTCTAAAGTTTGCAGTCATCCTTCAACCACCAGATTGGTTTGTGGTCTTGCTTAAACCACCACCACCATTTAGTAGAAGAAATCAACTTCTTCTAACCATTAGGTTTTTGGTCATCCCAAAAACACTAGATTCAAAGAGCACATTCAACCATTAATAGCTGTCCACTTCCAAATTTCAACTACACACTCCCAGACTTCAACTCTCATCTTGGACTCACATACACCCCTTTAAATTAAGTGGGGGAATGTTGGAAATGTAATATGTTAGAGTTACTTACTTGAAAAAATATAAATAATCAAGTAATAGGAAATTTTATTAGAAGTCCAAGAGACCTTGGAAGATAAATCCAAAGGTCACATCGATGTATATTTTTTTTACAAGAACGGGTACTAGTTTATATTAAAAAAGAAGGGGGAGATTGTGGCCTGGCCGTCCATCCTCCAAAGAGTTACAAACATTAATGAGTCCTAGCACAAAGGCTTGATCTGAGATATTACAACATATGCCAGATTCAAAATTCTTCCCTAAGTAGAAACAAATTCATGCCTGAACATAGTGACTGTTGTATATTTTGACAAAGCTAAAACGCATTTTTTTTTTTTTTTACAAAACATACTATTCACATAAAATCATGGTAGTTGCTTTGTTCCCGTCCTCCAGGCTTGGTTCCTAGTGTCGTGGAATGTTGGTTGCTTCCTTGATGTGTCTCTTTCAGGAGATTGGTCTGGTTGACCGTTTCTTCTTCTCTTCCATCACGGTCTTTAGAACCATTCAAATTATGCCCAGACCAGATATTTCTCCTGAGGACACAGAGTGGCGAAATATTGTCTACTTCAAGATACATGATGTCCCTTTCAGTATCATAATTTGGTGATCTTGTTTTTGAAAAGTCAACAAGAAACATGTGTCTAATTTACTTTCCCCTTAAATAAATTGGACAATAAATATTAATCTATTATCTCATAATTACTTGAAATAATTAACTGAAATGGAAAATCAATTAACTATGGGAAATTCGAGTTTAAAGGTTGGCTGGTAAGACATGGAGGTGACTTGAAGTTGTCACAGAGTTATAAGTGTAGTTATGAGAGTTGTGAAGTAGTTTAACTCAATTAAGTGAGTTAAGCCCAGTTGTACTAGTTGTAATTGAACTTACACTAGTGAGAGTTCAATGAATTAATTATTAATTAATTCAAAATCAGTGAACTCACATGCAACTGAAGATTCACCATGGTTAACTACATGCATGTCAGATCCAGTGGAGACCCAATTGAGATAANAGGTGAAAGGGACAGTTTGGCTATCAGTTGTGATTTGAGTGAAGTGCACTCATGCAATCACACATGCAGTGGATATGCTCATGAGCATGTGAAAACTAGGCAATTCGAATTCATTGTGAGAATTCTAATTGCAGGGATTGTGCAAAGGAGGCAGGCTATCTGGAGACAGAATATTGGCACATGAATTTGTCAATTTTTGTATGACAGTGTGAGATGATTGTATTGTATTGAGAGATATTGGATTAGAGTTTTGTATGAGATTGTTTCATGATCAATGATATACATAATATATGATAGTGGGGTTTTTAGCTTTACGCTTTCCCGGAAAAAAATTTGTGTTATGTGTTCTTGATATTTCACTTTGTGATCGTGGTTTAATTTCCGCAAGAATATTAGTAGAAGTGATTATGTATTTAACAATGGTATATAATTGTTAGATCAGGAGAATCGCAGGAAATACATTAATTGTATTGAAATTTCTACATGGTATCAGAGCCACAGAGCCACGGAAGTGAGGTGTGAAAATAATATTATTTTCGTAGGTCCTGTCTCTGACAGGGTGCGACGACATAGTACTGAAAACTTCACACATTTATGAGAGCATAAATTCTCACACCCTACTCAAAGGAGAAGTGCGAACTTCCTTAGGATTCTCGCAGGCTACTTAAAGGAGAGGTGTGAACCTCCTTCACCCCACAGTGCATTATAGTGCAAACTCTCTCTTAAGGTTCGCAGGCTATACACAGGTGAGGTGTGAACTTCCCTCAAGCTAGTAACTGGTCAGGTGCGAACCTCCCATGGCAAGAAGGATTGCAAGAGTTGAGTTTGTGGTTGGATAAAATTCAAATTTGCAGAAGGACTTTCTTGGTGCTATAGTTGATTCAATATCGAAATGGATTTCAATGGCTTGAGGTTGGAGTATGCACTCGAGGGCAGATCGAACTACATTGCCTGGAAGGACAGGATGGGGGAAGTACTCGAAGACAATGGCTTGAAGGAATACATTGACAAAGATGTTCCTAAGCCGGATGCGACAGACACTGCAAATCTTGATGCATGGAAAAAGAAAGTGGCAAAGGCGAGGAGGATTCTATTGGAGGGAGTACGAGACCACATTGTCTCAAGTCTCCATGGCAAAGCCACACCACATGCAATGTGGAAGGTTTTGACGGATCTGTTCCAAAACAACAGTGACCATAGGAAATTGGCGCTCAAAGATAAAATCAGGAAGATCAATATGGAGAAGGGCAACTCCATTCCAAAATATCTCATGAAGTTTGTCCAATGTCAGGATGAGCTTGGAAGTGTGGGAATAATATTCACTGCTGATGATTTGGTGAACTTGGCTCTCCTAGGACTTCCCAAGAGTTGGCATAGTTATCAAGACTCTGTCAATGGAAGGGAAAAATTGTCAGATTGGGAATGACTATGGTCGGATCTAGTGCAAGAGGAGTTCAGGCAGAACATTAGAGATGGATCTTCATCAAAGCGTGATGATGAAGAGGACTATGCCTTGACTACCAAGGCAAGGAAAGGGAAAGGGAAGAAATTCCATTCAAAATCTGAGTCTAAAGTCAAGAAGCTGGATTTGTCCAAAGTGAAGTGTTTTCACTGTCACGAACATGGGCATCTCGCTACTAACAGTCTGCAGAAGAGGAAGAACAAGACGGTTGTTGGAGCTGCAACTGGTGAGGCTCTTGTCTCACAATTTGAACTTGACTTCTCTTTGATTGCATGAATGGATTCAAGTGCATCAGGATTAGTGTGGTATTTGGATACTGGCGCTTCCTACCACATGAGGGGAGATAAAGATTCTTTCAGTGACTTGGAGGAGAAAGATCTCAAAATGCATATAGAGATGGGCGACGATGGATGATACAGTGCGACTAGTATTGGCACCATTACCTTTCAGAGGGAGTCAGGTAAACCATTTCAATTGAAAAATGTTATGCATGTTCCAGGTCTGATCAAAAACCTGGTCTCAGTCGCAATGTTGGAGGACAAAGGCTATGATGTTACTTTCAGTAGTGGAAAAGCCTACCTGCGACGTAAAGCAATGGGTCAAGTCAAGAAGATAGGGATTCGAGTTAAGAATCTCTACATGTTGGAGGTAGATGGTTGCGGTGCCATGGTGGGCAAGGCAGAAAAAGTGGTGAGCCGGGATGAGGGCGAATTATGGCACAGACGATTGGGCCATCTTCATCATGGAGCCTTGAAGATCATGCAACAAATATCTACTGGACTTCCAAGGGGAACACTTGCTCTATTAGATCAGTGCAAGGGGTGCACCCTGGGGAAGTATGTAAAGTTCACTTTTCATGAAAAGGAGAACCGTGCTTTGATGATCCCGGAGAGAATTAACACACACGTGTGTGGACCGTTCTCGATTGCTTCAACAACAAAACATAAGTATTATGTTATTTTTGTTGATGAATTTTCTCATAAATGTTGGTTATTCTTCATGCAAAAGAAGGATCAAACATTCTCAAAGTTTTGTGAGTTTAAAGCATTGGTGGAGAAAGAGTTAATGAAACAAGTGAAGGCTCTAAGGAGCGATAATGGTGGAGAATACATCTCTAACGAATACAAAGACTTTTGCAGCAGAGAAGGAATTCGAAGAGAACTCATAGCGCCTCATAACCCACAACAAAATGGGGTCGCGGAGAGAAAGAACATAACTATCATGGGTGTTGCACGAGCGATGTTGCATGATCAGGGCCTACCAATGCATTTGTGGGCATAATCATGCAATATTGAGGTTTATGTGAAAAACCGTTGTCCTCATAGAATACTTGGCATGAGTACACGTGAAGAATCTTTCACTGGTAAGAAACCTGATATTTTAAAATTTTAAAATTTTTGGCTCATCTGTTTATGTGCATGTGACCAAGGATGCCAGGAAGAAGCTGAAACCGACTGCCGAAGTTGGGATATTTGTGGGGTACACAGAAACACCCCATAATTATTGTGTGTATTTTCCTAACAGTAAGATGACTGTTATGTGACGGGATATAAAATTCGATGAGGGGAAAAACATGCGATTATCGCTTGAGAGGGAGGTAGACTTGCATGCAAAAGAGGAACTGTTGGTTCCCAAAGATGAGTCTCAAGATGTGGATCAGCCACATGAGGAGGTTCATGGAGTGGAGGAAACCACTCAAGTAGAGCCATCCATCAGAAATAGCAGAAAGTGCACCATGGAAGTTGCCAGATTGAGACTAGATGCTGGACAAAATGTAGGAGCCCCTACTTCACAGTGCAGGCAGAGATAGTCTCCTGATCGATTTGTTGGATACATGGCTCTCATGAGAAAATGTATTGTGACTGAAACATCTTCCTTTCAAGAAGCAGTGTAGGATCCCACTTGGATTGATGCTATGGTAGAGGAGTATGACTCCATTGTCAAAAACAGTGCATGGGAAATTGTCCCAAGATCGGTCAACAAATCAGTGGTGGGTTCGAGATGGATCTACAAGGTAAAGCAAGTTGTTGATGGGAGTGTGGAGAAATACAAGGCCAGGTTTGTGGCCTGAGGCTTCTCACAGATTGAGGGGATAGATTATGATGGGACCTTTGCACCTGTTGCAAGGTACTCTTCCATAAGATCCATCCTTGCACTCTCAGCACAGATGGGCTGGCACATTCATCAGATGGATGTAAAAACTATGTTTCTCAATGGGATCATCGAGGAAGAAGTGTCCATTGAATAGCCAGAAGGTTTTGAGACTTTTAATAGATATTCCCATGTGTGTAGACTCAAGAGAGCACTGTATGGGCTGAAGAAAGAACCTCGTGCTTGGTACACTCGGATAGATAGCTATTTCACCGGATTGGGCTTCACCAAAAGTGAAGCGGATGCAAACCTATACCAAATTTTGGTGGAGGGTAAGCTCTTAATCATTGTGCTTTATGTTGATGATTTAATACTGACTGGTGATGAGAAACTGATACACTCATGCAAGGAGGACCTTGCAAAGGAGTTTGAGATGAAGGATTTGGGCCTTCTTCATTATTTCCTTGGATTGGAAATATGGCAGCAAGATGGTGAAGTTTTTGTGTCTCAAGGCAAGTATGCAAGGGAGATACTGGGTAAGTTTCACATGGAAGGTTGCAAACCCATGAATATTCCTCTTCCAGAAAACTGGAGGAATGAGGATGCTACTTCTGGAGAGGTAGTGGATGCCACTGTCTATCGACAGTTAGTAGGTTCGCTAATGTATTTAGTGAACATGAGACTAGACATTTGCTATGTAGTTAACCAGCTAAGTCAAGCGATGGTTAATCCTACCAAACTCTTTTGGAAGGCAGGTAAGCATGTCCTGAGATATCTGAAGGGCACATTTGAGTATGGATTATGGTACAGACAAACGAATGAGGTGAATTTGCATGGCTTCACGGATGCAGATTGGGCGGGAAGCCCAACGGACAGAAAGAGCACATCAGGGGGGATCTTTAGTATCGGATCTACAGTTGTTTCTTGGTACAATAGGAAACAAAGATTTGTGGCACTCAATTCAGCGGAAGCGGGATACATGGCAGCGAGTCAAGCTGCATGTAAGGCTATTTGGATGAGAAAGATCTTGGTTGGTTTATTTGATTCTCATTTAGATCCGACAGGGATTCATTGTGATAATCAGAATTGCATTAAACTCTCTATTAATCCTATGTTTCATGATAGATCTAAGAATATAGATATCCAGTATCATCATCTCAGAAATTGTGTGCAGCAGAAGATCATGTTGCTTCAATACATTCCTACGAAAGATCAGGATGCAGAGATTCTGGCGAAGGCGCTCACCAGGAGAAAATTTGAATATCATAGAGACAGGATTGGGGTGAAGGATAATCCCTTTCTTGTTGAGAGGGATTGTTGAAAAGTCAAAAAGAAACATGTGTCTAATTTACTTTTCCCTTAAATAAATTGGACAATAAATATTAATCTATTATCTCATAATTACTTGAAATAATTAACTGAAATGACAAATCAGTTAACTATGGGAAATTTGAGTTTAAAGGTTGGCTGGTAAGACATGGAGGTGACTTGAAGTTGTAACAGAGTTATAAGTGTAGTTATGAGAATTGTGAAGTATTTTAACTCAATTAAGTGAGTTAAGCCCAGTTGTACTAGTTGTAACTGAACTTACACTACTGAGAGTTCAGTGAATTAATTATTAATTATTTCAAAATCAGTGAACTCACATGCAACTGAAAATTCACCACGGTTAACTACATGCATGTCAGATCCAGTAGAGACATGGTGGAGATAACATGTGAAAGGGACAGTTTGGCTATCAGTTGTGATTTGAGTGAAGTGCACTCATGCAATCACACATGCAGTGGATATGCTCATGAGCATGTGCAAACTAGGCAATTCGAATTCATTGTGAGAATTCTAATTGCAGGGATTGTGTAGAGGAGACAGGTTGTCTGGAGACATAATATTGGCACATGAATTTGACAATTTTTGTATGACAGTGTGAGACGATTGTATTATACTGAGAGCTCTTGGATTAGAGTTTTGTATGAGATTGTTTCATGATCCATGATATACATAATATATGATAGTGGGGTTTTTAGCTTTACTCTTTCTCGGATTTTTTTTTATGTTATGTGTTCTTGATATTTCACTTTGTGATCGTGGTTCAATTTCCGCAAGAATATTAGTAGAAGCGATTCTGTATTTAACAATGGTATATAATTGTTAGATCAGGAGAATCGCAGGAAATACATTAATTGTATTGAAATTTCTAAACGTGTTCCTTGGTTCGTTCCTGAAGACATTTTAACTCCACCTCTTGCAGAGTGAGCTTTGAGTTTCTCTATTTCTTGCTGTGTGCTTTTGTTGTTGAGTTACAATTTCTTGCACTTTCTCTTGTTGTCATCGTTCTAGAGCTCGTTTTTGTTGGTAATTGATGCAGTCTTGTCAATCATCTGACATGATGCAATCTATTTGCAGTTTTCTTTTTTGTCGGTTAGTGTTTAGATATATATTGTCTCACTAAATAATGTATGCAAAATGCTTGAGTAGTTTTTTAAAATAAATTGGTGTAAGCCTTCAATCTGGACAATTAACTGTTTTTTCTATGAGGATATGTATTGTTATGAAGATCAAGGTTGATCAGAGTTGAACACAACATTTTTTTGCAACTACCTCAATAATATTTTTTTCTTTCTATGATATTGTAATTTAATTATTTACTATATTGTTATGCTATTCTAATTGAATGATTATCTAGTCCAAAGATAGCCCTGCATAGATCCTTCAGTTTCCACTCATCCAAACTCACGGATAAATTGGACAGAGCCTCCTATATAGTATCCAAATGTTTATCAAGTATCGGTGGGAAAGGGGGGGTCAGAGCTGCAAATTCCAATGGGACTTCACTGAGTCCTAGAGAGAAGCATGTTGGAAGAATAAACCATTGAAAACACCACAAGAGAAGAAACTTATTACTTGAGCGATGCAAATACCAATTCACCACCCTAAGGATCATTTCAAATTCGCACTAGTTCGGTGGAGGCTCACGACGCATTATGGAGGAGAGTAACTGACTTCCACGTGCTCCGACTATAAGGTGATGTACCTTCTGCACTATTCGAATGGAGTATGAATCCAAGGGGAAGATTTGCAAGATAACAGATTGAATTCTTGGGTGAATGTCGAACCATTTGACATGCATTAGAGTTACAACATGTGTCTGATTTAACTTGTATTTAATATATATAATCATCATAGAATGTAATGAGGATGAGGACGGATTACAGGATCAGATCCCATCTCGTGAATTCACCAACTTTGAGCCTTCCTTCACTTAGTAAACAATCTTGGTTAGCGGTTATATCAACCTTGGAATTTTGATCCCTTAGCACATGATACACATTAAATAATCCAGGCTTTTCTTAAGATTTAGGATCCACTGAATTATTTGTTCGATGATGGTATTGCCTGGGAGGACTTGACGAAAAATGTTTTGGACAATAAGGGAGGAGTCTCCTATAATGGTTATGTTTTCTACCTTCCTTTCCTTAGCTAGCTTCAAGCCTTTCCAAGCTATCAGGGCCTCATCTTGGTTGTTTGATATTTTCCCCAAACCCCAGGAATAACTAATTATCTCTGTTCCTCTGGGGTCATACAACACCCCCACCCCCGGTCCTGCCACCCCTGTATTTCCTTTCTAGGCTCCATCGAATAAGAGGATAGAGTGATTTCTATCTTTTATCCATTGTTCTAAGCTTCCAAGAAGAGGAACAATCTACATACTTCTTTTTTGGTATCATTGTATTGTTGATATTGTTCAATATCGAGCTTAGCCATAGCCTCTCTTGAACCTCTAACTCTACTTCCAACTACCTTGAATTACCTTTTAGACCGATTGTTTTAGCCATGAATCCCCAAGCATGTGCGACTACTCTTCAGGGATGGGTTTCTTAGTTGTTGAAGACTTCTCTGTTTGTGGCCAACGAAAGTTTCCAGTTCACATAGAAGGGAAAGATATTCTAGACACGTTTCAACAGAGTTTTTTTGACAAAGTTTGATGGGTACCTTCATTTCCAGGTTGAGTAAGCTTTAGTAAAGCTAGAGGGAAAGAAAGGATGCTCCACCAAGCCTGCTTGAAGGATCCTCCATACCTATTTTGTGAAGTCACAATCTAGGAAGAGATGAGATTGAGTTTCTTCATGTTGTTTGCAAAGAGCGCACTTTGATGGTCCTTGAATTCTTCGGTTCTTTAGGTTTTCTGATGTTAAAATTCTCTTATGGCATAGAATCCAACTGAACTCCTTCACTTTTGGAACAACCTTGCTTTTCCAAATAGAGTTCCAAAGAGGCTCTTTTGGTGGGAGAGGAAGGTGAGACAACTGAGACTGATAGCCTAACTTGACCGAGTACTTACCTTCTTTCGCTCCCCTTCCTCTTTCATCCTTAGCATCTCTTGAGGATGGAGCTTTCCCTCGAAGAAGACCTATTGGCTGATTCCACAAGCTGATAAGAGCAGGGAGCATATTTGGACACTTCCAACGCCAAGAGTCATCTAAATCCCATTTTGTAATATCGAAAAGAGTGCAGATTTTATTTGTCTGTAAGTTTGCAGGAGAGTTAGCTCTTCTCTGGTGGCCAAAGGGGATCTCCCAAGATGTTGTCCTCCCAAATCTTGACTTGCCTCCCTTTCCCAGGATCTCCCAAGTTGCTTGCTTATTATTGGAAAAGCTTCTTTGCACAATTTCCAAATTGGTGAGTTGTTCGTTAGCAGGGGATCGTTGTCTAGACATGTTTGTTTCTCCTTCTAAGATATTTCTTTAGAAGGCTCAATTGACACCACATTTTTCATTTTGTTGTTGGTATCGACAAAAAATTTACACCAAGCAAGCATATAAATTCGAATACCCACACCACAGAGGTCACATTCCCCACTTATCCACAATAATTATTTATTTATTTAAATACAAAAAAGCAAGAAGCTGGCTCAGCTTGTACAAGTGGGCGTGCAAATATTGTCAAGCTGTATGATCATGTACAACGACTTGTTCAGAAGCTGGTGAAACCCCACTGGAAAAGTGCAATGGCAAAGCCGCGTGCGGATATGCCAAACGACAAACTCGCCACTGCGTCAAAAAGTAACAGAGGCAACCCTGCAATAAACGGAAGAGAACGCCCACCCCTTATCACTTCATTGAATCCTTTGTCCGGGAATCTTTCACAGCAACAACGAACGGCGGGGTTAATCATTCTCGTCCTGGTTTTCTCGTTTTTTATGCTTTTGATCTTAATTTGATAGCAACGGCCAAATTCTACAATAAACGGAAGAGAATGTCCACCCCTGTCACTTCATTGAATCCTCTGTCAGGGAATCTTTCACAGCAACAACGGACGGCGGGGTTAATCATTCTCCTCTTGGTTTACTGGGTTTTTATGCTTTTGATCTTAATTTGATAGCAACGGCCAAACTCTACAATAAACAGAAGAGATTGCACCCCTATTGAATCCTTTGTCAAGGAATCTTTCACAACAACAACGGACGGCGGGGTTAATCATTCTCGTCCTGTTTTTCTGGTTTTTTGTGCCTTCAATTTAAATTTGATAGCAATGGCCGAACTGTAGCTTCATCCACTTAAATCTGCAAATTTAAATATAGTTGGTGTTGGTAACAGATATCTGCTGTATGAAAACTGCAAACTTAAATATAGGTGATGTTGGTAAGATATCTGTTGTGTGAAAACTGCAAATTAAATATAGTTGATGTTGGTAAGAGATATCTGTTGTGTGAAAACTGCAAATTTAAATATAGTTGTTGTTGGTAAGAGATATCTGCTGTATGGAAACTGCAAATTTAAATATAGTTTATGTTGGTAAAAAATATCTGATGTACGAAACTACTATTTAAGATATATACTCTGTCAAATTAAACATGCAAATACCCCATGCCTCCTT
>JASDQU010241374.1:75359-87109 GCA_032191745.1 Picea mariana
ATGGAAGAAACCATTTTGCAGAATAAAGATACTATTAAAAAAAACGTCAAATCAAAATTTAACGAAAAAATGTGGTGTGATAAAGAGTTAGAGGAAAAAAGAAAATTAAAGTATTATAAAGATGTAATCAACTCTAATCTAGAAGGTCAAGATTATCTATCCGTTTTGCCATGTGTAAAGAAAAAAATAAGCATTGCTAAGATAAGAACAAATTTTCACCAGCTCCATAGTGAAACTGGGCGTTGATGAATTCCTAAAATGGCATGGGATGAAAGAGTGTGTCACCTTTGTGACACTAAGAAGGTTGAAGATGAAAAGCACTTTCTCTTAGATTGTCCAGCCTATACCCATATTAGATCTCATTTTAAAAATATTGATCACACTACCAACCTTCCTAACCTCTTAACTCAACAAAAGTATGGTGATCTTGGAAAGCTTCTCTTAATGCTTTTTGAGCACAGAAACAAAATTCTAAAGAATCACAAGTAATCACTTACCCTCTTAAGGTCTGATAGACCAATTAAGTCTCAATGGACGTTAATCATCATCATCATCATCTTGATGTTTTTAATTTTTTTTAATTTCTATATAATATTAAATATTTATATTTATAATTTATATATAAATTTTGAAATTTGATTAATATACAATTAAATCTAAGTTAAAATAATTTTTTTTTTTGAAATATATATAGTGGATTTGAATATATAATTTTTTAGGAGGAAACACATGTTATTAACTATTAGATCCATTTACTTAAATTAATTAATAAAATTAAAGAATAAATTAAATTATAGAAATTTTAATTTTGGAATTTATTTCAATGACTAAAATATTGAAAAGAAAAAAATAAAATAATACATCTTTAATACAATACCTTGAATTGTATTAAAAAGATTTTAACTTGCTTATCGTATGATTAGTTAATATGTTAAAGAGAAAAAACTTCATAATTTCTTTATTGTATATGATTTTAAATCGAGATCAAAATCCATATTATATCGTTTTTATCTAATTAAATATTTTATATAATTATTTAATATGTAAAAGTATGAAAATTTATAATTATTTTATTGTGTATGATTTTAAATTCAGATCAAAATCTATATTATTTAATTTTTACTTAATTAAATATTTTATATGATTAATTAATATTTAAAAGTAAGAAAATTTCATAATTTGTTTATTATATATGATTTCAAATTCAAACGAAAATCCATATTATATAATTTTTTTCTAATTAAATATTTTGTAATTTTTTAAAATGTTATTTCTTTGTGTAGAGTAGGTAAGAAATTGTCATTTTCTTTATATTAAAATGTAAAAAATAATGTAAAAAGATGATTTCAATGCCATAGATTTCATATTTCTAAAAGGTCCAAAGTTTCTCTCACATTAATTATCTATCCAAAGTTTCTCTCACAGTGATTATCTATGTTATAAAAACTTATACCCTAACTTTTTATTGTGTTGTAAATATTTAGTTTAAAATATATTAAATAAAAATAAAAATAAATCATTTTATCCTTCACATATTATTAAAATATTTGATAAAATAAAAATATTAATGATGATGATGATGATTAACTTCCACTAAGATCAAATTGGTTTATTGGAGCTTAAGAGGGTAAGTGATTACTTATTCTTTAGAATTTTGTTTTTGTGTTCGAAAAGTATTAAGAAAAACTTTCCAAGATCACGAGTTAAGAGGTTAGGAAGGTTGCTAGTGTGATAAATATTTTGAAAATGAGATCTAATATGGGTATAGGCAATCTAAGAGAAAGTGTTTTTCATCTTGAACCTTCTCAGTGTCACAAAGGTGACACACTCTTTCATCCCATGGCTTTTTAGGAATTGACCAACGCCCAGTTTCACTATGGAGCTAATGAGAATTTGTTCTTATCTTAGCAATGCTTATTTTTTTCTTTACAATTGGCAAAACAAATAGATAATTTTGATCTTCTAGATTAGGGTTGATTACATCTTTATAATACCTTAATTTTCTTTTTTCCTTTAACTCTTTATCACACCACATTTTCTCCTTAAATTTTGATTTGATTTTTTTTTAATAGTATCTTTATTGTGCAAAATGGTTTCTTCCCTGATTCCCCAGTAGCTTAGTCAAATATGATAAACAATATTGTTTATAAAAATATATTTAGTAAAACATTTAATTTAGAAAATAATAAATTAAGATTGTTTACAAATTTTTTAAAAAGGAAAATACATTAATATTATTTATATTTCAGTTAAAATAATGATTAAAACTAAATCATAATTAATTTATAAAAACAATTATGAAAGTGATTTTGTATGAATATTTTTTTTAAATATAAAAAGATAATTATACTAATACCATTATATTAAAATATGGTCATAAATTGATAAACAATTATATTCATTTATTTTGTATTATTTCATCTCATTAAGTCAATTTAATAAGGTACTCATGCTTTTTAATACTATGAGCAATTATGAATACCAAGATAAAGGGATGAATTACGTTAATCAACCATATATGGAAAGTAAAAAAAATGAAGATAAATTTTATAATGGCATTGTGCACATCGATTGGGGCCTATCCCATAGCTTGATACCTTGATATTGATATTACCATCAAAGATCTTTCAACTTAGCATTCCAAGTTATAATAAGTATTCAAATAACAAACCCATTGCAAAGAGGGAACATTAGGTGCATAGGAATGTTTAAGATATAATTTTTAGAAATAATTTACAAACCTTAAAGAGAGATTAAAGGTTGTATGGTAAGTTCAAGTCTATGTTGATAATCACATTTTAATATTTCTCATTAATATTTGTGAAACATTTCTCGGATGGGGTGATACTCGTTGGTACTGGGAATATTCAATTGGAGTCGCAAATGATCGACATGATGGAAATATAAGGTGGTACACTTTGCAGATCACTAAAGGATATGGTGGAGGGTGGGAGGAGTAGAAGCTCGTAGCCATAAGAGTTTGTATTGGCTTGTCCCATACCTAGTATTGATGACAACCATTAATGCAAGATGTGGTTGACTTGGTGGGAGTACATAGCCATCAATGATGAGGAAGGAGAAGCTTCAAGAAGAGAGAATGGTGAGTACATTGAGAGATTATGAGATTATGTAGAGGTGAGGAGAGGCAGTTCAATGCTTGGTCGGTGGGTTTTGGTCACTATTCAGATAACTATAGGGTGTTTTTTTAGCAACATAGCTCCTAAAGCATAGAAACAAAGAATAAAGTTTAGTTATGGGTTGTTGAAGAAATTGTGGTGAAGTAGTTGTGGGGTAAGAAGGGTCCAAATCCCTGAGCCATGAGAAACAGGCTAGGGTATTGCGGTAATAAGGTGGCTAATACCTAGGCAAGGAGCACCAAAAAGAAGAGATTGGTAAGGTGCTCGAAAAATTGGGAGCATCTCCCTCTTTCCTCTTGTAAGGTGAGAGAGATAGTTGTGTCGAGTATGGATATATGTCAAGTAAATAAGGAGAAGGTCAAATGAAATGTGGGTAGGAAACAAGAAGATTCTTATTCCCACATACCTATGAAAAACACACGCACAACTTGAGAGGCTTGGATTATAGGATCTCAATATCAAAATCTATGCTAAAAGGAAGAAAAAAGGGTAGTCAATGAGGTAGAAGAAGATATTTGAGGCTAGAGGAAAATAGTGAAAGAGGAATAGTTTTTGGAGGAGGTTCAGCACTCGATATAGGACCCATATTATTGTAGGATGAGAGAATCTAAGTACTTCAAGAAAGAAGAAACATATTCGATAGTCAAGGAAATGGTTGGGCAAACCTTGGAAAAGAGCAGGAGGGAACAAAGGGACATTATGCATGCACTTAGAGGTTTTGAGAGAAAAAATGAGTTATTTTGTAGGGATTAGCATGGAATCCATTTCAAGTTTACCTTAGTAGGTCAGTGTCCCGAGAAACAAGAGGAGCTAGAAGGAACTTCTAGCCCATTGAGTTCAAAAACTACCTATTCAATGTGGAAGACTATGAGGCTGCCACAATCACTAGAGATGGCACTAAGGAATATCATCACCAAGCAGGAGCGTGGGGAGATGAGGTTTGATTTAGATTATATGTTGATGTTTCATATTCTTAAATTTCTCTTAGTAGGCATAGAGTATATAAAAACTAGATAGATATTGATAGGAGTGCATGATCAATTTAGAGAGTTATATCTTTTTTGGTGATATGAGAGATGATAACATTACTATAAAAACTTGGCTAAATTATTTGAAGAAGATTCCTTTTTTCAAATTTTCCAAGAAAAAATCTAACTCTTTGTTTTATATAATAGAAAAAACTCAACAATTTTTCATTTACAAAAATATATATTTATAAATATTATTTAGGTTAAATATTTTCCCATATAAATATAGAACTCTTTGTTTTATATAATAGAAAAAACTCAACAATTTTTCATTTACAAAAATATATATTTATAAATCATATTTAGGTTAAATATTTTCCCATATAAATATAGAATGAAGGCTATATAATCCATTCTTTTTGGGTACAAAAGTCCTCCTACCAACAACGCAAAAAAGTTCTAGCTAATTGAGAAAACATACTTTATATATAGATACTTAATAGAAAAAAAAAATCTTACGTAAAGACCACACCATCAAATTCAAATGGAAATTTTCGTATTATTTCGATGTTGTCACGTTACTTTACATAAAAAAATAATAAAAAATAATTACGAGAGTATGGAGGAGTAGATGTTTTGATTATAACTATTCTAGATTTATTTAACTTCTCATTATACAAACTCAGAGAGATTGCAGGTGCAAACCTTTTCTATAGTGCAAAATTGAGGAATAGTGAAAAGTTTGCACCTCGAGAGATTTGATCCTACTCATCACTTGGTAAATCTGGAGTTAAATGGATCTAGACGTTGTTATTCAACCAAAAGTATGTATGTTTGTGTGTGTAATATATATATATATATATATATATATATATATATATATATATATATATATATAATTGATTCGACATTTATTTTATTTATTATTTTAATTTTTATTATTAGTTTAATGTGTTATGCTACACTAACATCTCCACCATATATATATATATATATATTGGAGTCAACATAAATATTTTTTATTATTTTAATGCATTATATTACATGAACATCTCCCCCATAGTAAGTTGTAGTATGTGTTTGTGTGTATAATTATAGTGTTTTTTATAAAAGAAATTAAGTTTTACATCAAGCAGATATCAAAAGAAAAGCTAAGGATATCGAAAGTTACCAAGTTAAAATATTTAAAATTGGAGGACCTATCTACGTCCCTCACATACATAAGCTCTTCAATTTAGCTATCCAACAAGGCTTCCCAAAACCTTGGACTCAAAGCTTTATTTTACCTATTTTTAAAAGAGAGGATAAAATAAATCCCTCTAATTATAGGACCATTATGATTAGCCACATTTTAGCTAAGTTATACAAAAGTATTTTGGAAAAGAAGATCGACACATGGATAGAAAGCCATGGAAAAAGAGCTAGAGGCCAGTTTGGGTTTAGAGGATACCATTCCACTATGGACCACCTTTTTACATTTAGGATCATTATAGAGGAGTGTTGTAATGATAAAACCAATCTCCTTTGTTGTTCGTTCATTTTAGAAAATCTTTTGACATTGTGCCGAGGACTAACATCTAGAATATAGAGAGTTAAGAGTTGTTCTAGTAAGGCTACATTACAAAGTTATTTCCATTTTTAGGAACACTGAGGTATGGTTGGAAGAAATGAATTGTAATATAGGAGTCAAGCAAGGTTTTCCCTATCCCCTACCCTTTTTGGCATCTATATTGATAAGTTAGAAGATTGTTTGGAGGATGGAGGTTGTGTTGGCCTGACTCTCTCTAGTATAGTCATCATCCTCCTTCTTTGTGATGATTATATTGTTCTTATGGTGAAGAGTCCCTATGACCTAGGTAAGAAACTGATAACCCTCAAGGAATCTTGCTCTAGCATGGGCATGATTGTGAACATTGTGAAAAGAAAGGTTATGATAATTAAATCCAAAAGGATCACCTACGATAGTTTTGTTTATGACAACAATAGCATGGAGGAAATTCTTTAATATAAGTATCTTGGTATCGATATCCACCAAAAGCTCAATTTGAACTATAACTTTGAAAAAATGATAAATGGAGGGTGGAAAGTATATTATGCATTTGAAAAGAATCATAAATTTGTAGAACTTTGGCTTTGAGATAAAAAGAAACTCTACTTTCACACTCTCGTCAGTCCAATTATCTTTTAGGGATGTGAATTTTGTGTTTGCAGTATATCTAAGGAATCCTTTAGGAAGATAGAATAGATGAAAACAAATTTTATAACTTATAATCTAAAAATTAAGGGAAATAAATTCTATCATATCCTCATAGAATCAATCCTTTCCCCAATTGAGATCATTTCTATGATTATATATCTAACGTACAAGAACAAGATAAACAACATGGATGATAAGAGGCTCCCCAAAATTTCTTCAAACTCTAGCCAAAACCACCACCAGCTTAAGCGGGGATGGCATAAAGATGCCAAATATTGGCTAAATCATTTGGGAATACAAGAAGAATCCATCATGTAGAATATCGATAATATTACAAATATTATCACTTCTAAATTTAAGGAGCATATGTTGTGTAATAAAGAGTTAGTGGATAAAACAAAATTAAGATACTACAAGGAGGTGGTCAACACTAATTTAGAAGATCAAAATTACCTCTTAGCTTTGAAAAGTGCTAAGAAGAAAATCAACATTGCTAAAATAAGAACAAAATATCATGAGCTACATGGTAAAAATTATCATTTGACAACTCCCAAAACACCATGGGATGAGAGAATTTGTCATCTTTGTGACACTAAGAAGGTAGAAGATAAAAAACACTTCCTCTTGGATTTCCTTTCTTATGCCCATGTTAGATCCCAATTTAAAATATTTTCCACATTATGCCTGACTTCCTAAGTCATCAAAACTATGGTAGCCTTGGAATGCTTCTCTCAATGTTTTTTTAGCATAGAAATACAATTTGAAAGAAATTTAAGTATTAATTTACCTTAGAAAGATCAAATGGAACAATTATTGTGAGTGGAAGTTTTGTATATATAATGGAGTCAACATAAAATTTTATTATTTTATTTTATTTTATTTTTTCTATAATTATTTTGATGCATTATGTTACATGAACATCTCTTCCATACTCGGTTTTAGAGCATCTCTCGGCCCAAACAAATTAAATTAAATTAAAATTAAACTAGCTTAGATCTATATTAAACCTGGATCTATCAAGCACCAAGTGAGATCAAATTTCTTAAGTTGTAATTTTTTTTATGATTTAATTCCATGTAATAAGTACTTCATACTAAATGATAAAAAAAATTACACTTTAAGAGTGATGAGGTGATTTACACTCCAATATGGGGGAGTTGTTCCCACTTAAAGTGAAAACAACAAATAAAACTAAATTAAAATTAAACTACCATATGTCCATCTTAAACATTGATTTATCAAGTACCCATAAAAATCTAAAGTATTTTTTTAATGATTTATTTCTATGTATTAGTTATTTCATATTAAATGAAAAAAAAAAATTACACCTTAAAAAATTGTATCCATCTCAATAATTAATAAATATAGATTTAAAATAAATCTTAAATATAAAACTCAACTCACATAATGATTTAAAAAAATAATTTTAGAATAACAAAAAAATATCTTATATCCATTAAATACTAAATACTACTTTTTAAATAAAAATAAAATTTAAATTACCAAACTATAAGGATTAGATAGGCAAAATCCTGACAAGGTATCACACCGACACCAGAAAATCAATCATAAAGATAAAGATATAGGAAAAGTAAAACAAAACCCTTTAAATAACTCATTCAAGATTCAAGGATGTCACTAATGATGAAAGAAGAATAATGATTATCAAAAAATCCCTATAAGTTCGTCCCAAATATACACAACAATGATGTCATTTTTACTTAGGACATGTCTATTGATATTTTAATCATTGACTACGAAGTATGTTTGTTTCGTTTATAATGTGACATTCATGTATTAACTTATAAATATCATCGAAGTATGTTTGTTTCGTTTATAATGTGACATTCATGTATTAACTTATAAATATCATAGAACGATAAATATACAAATAAATGAGTGTAATATAAATATTCGTCATTTAGAATTAAAAAAATATATAGAAGTAATACGCTATAATTGAGTGTTAAAAAGTTATTTTTCATTATATTATGAAATTATGATAAGTAACTTATTAAATATTAAATTTTCTTTTAAAATTTTACTATTTATAATTATTTGTAGAAAATAATTACACCATATTGTTATACAAATTGGCAAAAACATTCACAAAATATTACTAGAAGCACCCCACATTATAATGGAATATTGTCTTAATTTATGATCTGGAATATTTTTTTAATTTAGGATCTTCCAATGTCATTTCTAGTATTTATCCTTCAACTTCTTAATTGTTGTGATTTTTGTTAAATTTATACAAGTAGAATGGACCAATGACTATGTCAACAATATATAATATCTAGTTTAAATGCCTTAAATCAAATATAGCTACTAGTTTTAGAAAGGAATAACTTTTTAATATAAATATCTAGTTTAAATGCCTTAAATCAAATATAACCATTAGTTTTAAAAAGGAATAACCTTTTAATATAAATGATGCTTTTTCATATAAAAATCCATTATCATTATACTTATCTATGCATATTTTTATAGATATTCCATTAGAATAGATTATCAAAACATATATTGTATTGTTGTGAAATCTTTTATTATGTAGATCTATTTCCTTACACCTTAGATTTATTATCACTATCTTATTCTTCAAATTTATGAAAAAAAATGAAATGTGAAAATCAAAGAAGAAGTAAATGGAGACACCATCCACACAAATGAATACAATATGTATCTTGGGAAACTTGATATTAGAAAAAACAAAAATAGTAGATGAGTTATATGGTCTGCTCTATTTTCCTTAGTTATGAAAATGAAATACAAAGAAAAGGACACTCACTATTGAATTTCATTTGACATTATGGCTTAAATGACACTCACATATTTTTTTTCCTGTTTTGTTATGCTCTAAAATCCCACTCCTAGATGATCTTTTCAACTATATAACAAGTACAATGCTAAAAGAATTGAACCCGCTCTCCTCCTAGTGACCCAATATTTAATATAGTATTATATCCATGGCTTATTGTTTTTTCATGCCTCAACCCTCAAAAAGTGTTATGGTTTTGGAAATTCTATATTCTTATTGAAATTACACATGAATAGTGCCACACATGAGTAATGGGGGATGATGTGGGATCCACTCTATACTTTGATGGTCAACAAATTAGGTGAATTTGTGGGAGGCCTAACTTCCACTTACAAATTCCAATTAAGGTGATTTTCACATAGTTGAAAAGATCTCAGTGTGTAGAATAGAATTGAGGGTATGTGAGCTATGATTTCACATTTTTTACTCTAAAAAGTGTCATTTGAATCCAATATTCTAAAATAACCTATAGCTGAAACATATAAAACCATACAAAATTAACTTTTCAATATATTGATAAACCATTTTAAAATTCCAATTCACATTAAAAATAAAATTTAGTATACATGTTTAATGTGTATAAAGTTCAATATATAATTCTACTAAACAGATGTATATTTGTGAACATCACTCAACATTTAATTATTTTCTTGGCATAAGTTTGATTAACATCATAGAATAACTAGATCAGATGATACAAATAGTTTAATGGAGTGATTCAAATGATACATCCAAGTGCTCATTTTACAGAAATTGAATCATTGTCCCTTTATACATACAGTCTCAAAGAAATTCCAAATATATTGAATATATAATTCTAGTGAAAGAAACACAAGAAATAGAATGGTTACAATGATTTAAAATGTGTATCAAACCATCCAACCATATGTAATGTTGATTTCATTCTTCAATTTACATCAAAATAGTCCTCAAGAAAATTTGTATTATGTGTAAAATCATCACTAGAAATGACACTCCTTGATCAAGGTAATATTATGATTAATACTTTCCATCTCTTCAATAATGGGTTGTGCATGTCTATATAGATCATAGATAAATATAAACACGTAGTGAAATGGTAATAACCACCTTATATGTGTTTTTTTTTTAAATGTATGATTCTCTACAAAACTAATCATTGACAAAAGTTTCCCTTTTGAAAACACCTCATGAGACAATTTGAATTGCATGTCTTTCCACTATTTCAAGGAGACCATATCTTCTAGGGAAAATATATATATATATATATATATATAGACGGAGGATCATTCATACTAGTTGGGTATTTAATATGGAATAAAGCCAATTTAATTGGGTAACAATTTTATTTTTTTCCACCCACATCAACTAATAATTTTTGTCATAAAAAGTGGGATATAAAAGAACAAATTATGAGAAGAGTTGAATTTGACGAATATGTTTTACTGAAATTGGAGAAAGTATCGTAAGTATTAGTGAATTACACACAATAATGACAACACCATGTATCATGAACAACATGAACAATGGTAAAACTAATATACCATTGCTTAAGCTTCACACATGTGGTAACTTGGATATTGATATCATATAAACTCTTTTAAAATTTATTTAACCATTAAACTCGATTAATCTCCAATCCATGTTTCCGATGATAATAATTCACCATATGTTAGCTTCAACATATTTTGGAATTCTATCGTTATACGGTTTCCTACAAATAATGACCTGCAAGAAATATCATCAATCACATCTAACTACACCCTGAATATTTTTATATGTATGATGTTTTTTTAATGTGTATAATGTTTTTAGTGAGATTCTCAATATTTACCTGGAAGAAATATCATCAATCACATCTAACTACACCCTGAATATTTTTATATGTATAATGTTTTTTTTAATGTGTATAATGTTTTTAGTGAGATTCTCAATATTTTTGACATGCATGTCAAATAACTTTTATTGAAATTAATGTGAAAAAAATTACATGCATCTTTAAAATGATTAAATCCTCATAAAACTATATCCTGATTTTTTAATGTATATAATGTTTTTTTAAATGTGTATAGTGTTTTTAATAAGATTCTCAATATTTTTGACATGCATGTCAAATTCCTTTTATTGAAATTAATGTGAAAACAATCACATGCATATAACTATGTACATCTTTAAAAATGATTATCTGCTCATAATCTTCCAAATGTTTTCATTTTCATATGGGTGTTTTTAAATATATTCTATTTACGTTTGACTCCTTTGTATATATTTTAACACTAAAAAAACCTGGCATGGATTTTTAACATATTGTAATTGATCAATCGAGATAACATTTATTCTTTATGATCAATTCATTTTTAAAATTCATTATATTAGCGACACATTTTTATTTAGTATGAACAGAATTTTTTGATTACAATTTTTTAATTCAAATTGTACTATTTTTTTTTTCTCAAGATGTTATCACCAATTTGGATATTACTATGACTACCACTAAGTTTTAAGTTCTAAGTTCTAGAATCAGTTATGTATTAACCTCTTGTTTGATTTTCTTATTAATTTATTTATTTTCCTCATAGCGACTATTCACCCTTTGTCAACATCTCCATCATTATTGAAACAAAACCATTTGTTCAGGATTATCATTT
>JASDQU010241374.1:122872-134021 GCA_032191745.1 Picea mariana
AAGTAGGGAAATAAAGTGGAATAAGAGGGATATGAAGGCATTGGTTAGCCGGTTCCTAAAGTTTCACCATGAAACTTTATCCCAGAAGGATCCAGTGTTAGTCCTTAAAATTGTTTTTGACAATTGGATTTCCTTAATCCCCGTTGTACCCCTTTTTTCATAATTTTTATTAAACTTTGTTTTTTCCCTTTCTTGGCTTGAAAGTATGCTTCCATTCTTTTTCTGCATGTTTTAAATTTTTTGAATTAATTAAAAGTTAGGATATAACATGATAAATTCTTTTCACCACATCATGTCCTTTTTCCCTCTTTTAAATTTCATAATTTCCAAAGTGGAAAGGGTGCTACAAGAATAGTATTATTCTTGCAGCGCTAGAAGTAATTATAGTTGTGCATGTGCCATATTCCTGAGATCGTGTGCAAATGTCCAAAATTATTTTCAGAGGATCTACATATCTTGTTATGATCTATATCAGGTCATGTTTTGCAGTGATGATAACTCATTCGAAGGATCAGGTTGTACAGGCCAGTCTGATATGAAATCACCATTCTCGATTATCATTCTCAGTGTATGAAATCACAATCTATCTATTTTTAGTATGTATATTATTTCATGCATGCTTTGTAGGTAAAGGAATAGATCTTATACCTCAACAGTTTTCAAAAGCTAGTGATTGAACCCTAAACATTCTCATAAATCTTTAGCAGAGTTTTATCAGTTTCATGGAACCAAAGAAGAGCATGCAGATAACCATTTTAGAGCCAGAGGGGATTGAATTACTTGAAGCTTATCCTCATATGGCACAAAATTTTAAAGATGCAGGATGGTTCAATTTCTTCTCAGCATTTCAAGGTCATGTTGAGCAGGTTTCCATTATATTTTCACATAATTTCAATGGTTTTGAAATAGTTATAGGTAGACTCCTCCTACACGTGACAGAGCACTCCATAGCAACAACATCCATGTTACCAGTATACAGAGAGAGGTGGTGGAAGAAATAAACATTAGTAATGGAGTTTCTTAACCAATTTTTGATCCCATCAAGACAAAAACCTAATTGGAGCCAAGGCATCCCACACAGTTAGGTGATGAAGGAATGGAAAACCTCCCTCATGATCATTCACAGGTACATCATATGTGAGTGGTGTTTTTCTCTAGTTCATCTTTATCATATTAGGTTTTTAATCCATGTGAATGGTGACTATCCTCTCAATTTTCCCTATTTCTTATTGAAAATCCTATCTAAGATGTCTAAGATAATTTAGACACATCACACAACAACAAAGAAAATCCTTTTTCACCAAGGGTTCATTAAAAAATTGGTAACCTATGGTTTAATTGAGGTTCAAAGGTGTTGGGACTATTTAATTCAGTCACTAATATCTAAACAGAGGAAACCTAAGTCTAAAAATTCTAGGGAAAAGAAACCTGGAAAAGGTAAAAAGGCCTCTCAAACCACTGTTGTTTTTGTGAAAGAGAGATCCCCTGCAACCAAGGCGACTCGTTCTAGTAAGAGGAAATTACATATAGAACATGGAATTGAATATCTTCCTAGAGTTGAAATTAATGAGAATATCACTAAGGGTTGAAGAAAGAATCTTAAACTTGGTAAATAACTTGATGTTCAAACTGATGAATTAGATGAACCTGAATACCATACAACAAACCCAGTCAAAAGAACAATCAAACAGAAGAAACAGTTTACTGGAAAAAGGTTTGCAGAGGGTAAAAAAATGAGAAAGAAAAAGGAACTTGTATCTAACTACCCTAAAAGAGCTAATATCAGGGCTGCAAACAAATTTAGGTTGAACTCAAAGGTTTTGTTTCATCTTTGTATCAAGAAGGAAAACCTTATTATTATTAAATACAATTAAGAAGACATTATGGAGCAAGTTGAAAGATAAACCCTTGCATCTTCTTCACATAGGTTAAAGGAGGAATCTGAATAACAGAGGAAAAAACATGAGAAACAAAAAAAAAAAATGCACAGTATTCAAGGAGACTTGTAACTAGGGCAACCAAAAGGTTAGTTTCAGTCCCTGGAACTACACGTAAAGGCACATATGTAATTGATGGTAATGTTAAATCAAAAAATGATTTCTTTTCAGATATAAACCAGGCACAGGATGTTCCAGAAACCAGAGAATAAAAAAGTACAGAAGAAGAGGATCTTAGCATTTGGTTTTCCTCAAAATATTAAATTAAATTAAGAAAACCCCAAACCTCCATAGTTTTGAATCTACCTGCTCGAGTAGAAGAACACCCAGAGTTCAGGATGGAAACAAGAAAATAGAAGGACAGGGTAAAATATCGGCAAGGTATTATTATGAAGCTGACGCAAGAAAATTCCTTAGTAGATAAATGGAATGGAAAACAATAGGAAAAGATACAGAAACTCAAAAAGAAGAGGAAAGATCAACGTGCCCTGCTAAAGGAGGTAAGAGAGTCAAACATAAAACTGTATTGGAATAATGTGGTATTAAAAACTAAACTAAAACAGAGGGATACCAGAGCTTCTACAATTATCATACAATAAAATCCCAAAGGAAGCCTGCCACATTTTTAAATTGCTTGAGTCTATTACCAAGATAATGAGGCTGAGCATTTTTCGTTAACAATATTCTATTCAAATAGAACTTTTTGCATCTCAGGTGAACCATCTTATCAACAATTTTATTCCTCTTTTGTGGGATTTGGAAAGCTTTATCAAACTTTCATCTAGTCTATATTTGAATTAGTTGTTAAGGAAGACTACATTATAGGAATTAGAAATATTCATATGAAGATTTCTCTCCTAGGAAATAGCCATTTGATAGTATCCTATCTAAAAATGTAATATCAAAAATAGGATATTCAAGAATAATTTTTGTGTTTAAAAAGACCTTGAAAGGACTAAAACAAGGTCGATCAGTTGGGGAATCAAGGGTTTTTTTTTTTGTGTGAAGACTCCTCTGTGAGGGAAAGACAACATTTTCATATTGAAACTAAATGGAAAAAAAAATTTGATGATCAGAAATTATTTTCATGTTATTATCTTCTGCTTTTTCTTACTTGGATGCATTTTTATCTGTTGCTAAGCACATGATATCTTTGTTGTGAGTAATACAGTGAAAATTTTGATGTTTAAATTGTTCATAACTAAGAGTTCCTTTCAAGTACCATGTTCTTATTTCTTAATGATATTTGGGAATGAGAAATATATGTGTGTGTGGATGGATTGAAAACTCATATGTATTTCTTTCTTCATTTACTTTTTACCATTTGATTTATCAAATTGCCTGTCATTTACAAAGCTAGTGAGATATTTATTTTCCTTTGTACATTGAGCCTTATATCCTTATTGCATCTTTGAACCAACCTTCAACAATTTGTAAAATACTTTTTAAAGCCTTTATAAAATACCATTGCAATAACTTGATGATGCCCTAGATTTCCCTCTCACAATCAAGTGCAACTTTAGGGACTAACACTCACAAACATCATTCACTCTAGAAAAATACTTTCACCCTATGTCCTTAACATTATCAGATCTTTGTCTACAGATATGGTCTCAACTATAGTGGTTCTCCTTATTCCAATAAATGACAATGACGAGGGTAAATAGTGAGAATGTTGTCTCTGCCTTAAGTGAGTGGAATCTTTCTTGAGCCTCAATGAATACAAAACCACTCTCTTGGATCTACCTGAAACCCTCGTGATTTATTGTCATATGCAACACACATCTTGATTTTTCTTCTATATTTCTCTCTAACCTCATGCTCAAATATCAATTTGATGGATTGGATAAGCTAATTTCCTATAGCTACAATTGTATAAAGTCATAAACACACATAAATTTCACTAATTACACAAATGATCTGTATCTCCTAAACTTTGATGCTTTCATTTCTTCCAAAAAGGATATATAAATACACAAACAAATTTCTAGAGAAAAATAGGATAACTCTCAAGAAGGATCTAGAGAAGAACTATCTAGAACTAACTTTACTAAGGTTAATATAGACAACTCAACTCTTTTAGAGATTTGTACCAATAAAACATTAATTACAAGGAGTAATTACCATATTTGAATAGGGAGAGATGATGGAAGAGAGGGAGGGAGAGGAAATATGTAGAGTGAAGGAAGGAGAGAGGGAGGGAGGGAGAGGGAGAGAAGGCGGGGGGGTGGAGGGGATGAGAGAGGGGGAGAGAGAGGTTGGTTTTTAATGTTCCCTTCCAATTAACCATGATCGGGGTGATGCAATAGTCTATATGACTCTCGTGGGATATAGTCAATAAGGAAAAAGGGAGTCAAAGAGGTGTCACTAAGTTAAAGATTGACAAACCCTGAAAGTGACATTAAATAAAAGAAATATATAAATTTAAATGGATTTGGAGGGAAAATATTGATTTGGTCAAAATGGGGGAAAGATATAGAAGGTCCAAAGGAAGGATAAATAGAGGAGAAACCCTTCCCCTTGGAATTATCATTTAATATCTTACTGAGTTCTCTTGTAGCAAACATTTTCGTTGGGGTTTTTGGAAAACAAATTCCATTGCAAGGTTAGTTTTGGTGGTGCAATATCCACCCTAGCTATAAATAGAGGAGGATTCATCTAGATTCCTCATTTGAGTTCATTATGGAGCTTGGTCCCATTCTGGAGAGAATTTGAAATATTATCAGTTCACACAGGGAGTCTGCAACCATTTTTAGGAGAAGACCAGTCACTAGATCCATCAGCACCCAGAGGGTTTCACACAATAATAGCCAAATTTACTCCAATGGGTTAAGAAAGGGTCATCCCATGAGGCCCCATGAGACACCCCACAAACATCCCATAAGGACCCCTATAGATTAAGGGTTTGCAACAGATCGGGTCTGTGAAGTGTTCTGAAGATTTGGAGGACCACATGCAGAATGAATGTCACTAGAGAAGAGTAGTGTAGGGCTTGGAGAGCCTTGGGATTGATAGATTGGAATAATACCATGTTTCTTGTGTTATTTATGTAGTATATTGTGATTCTTCCTTACAACCATTAGTTTGTTTGCTAGTAATATTTTGTAGATGATTACAACCATTAGTTAACATTATATTGATTTCAGAATTCCTATCCATAATAAGATTCCATGGTTATTTTCTCTAATCTTGTGTAATGAATGCTTGCTATCTGTTTGAAAATATTACTCATTGACTAAGATATCCTATAAGAAGTTAACAACACATTAATTTTAAAAGTACATAAACATAATATCTCCCCCTTGCCTAGTTGGGGACATTATAGTGTTATCGAATATGGTGATTCTGCCATCCTATGAATACATGAATTCCTAAAATAAAAGGGTGTGGAGGACACACCTATTGAGAGTCACCAAAGAGAGAAACAAAATTAAATCAAACAAAGTCAGAACCGGAAGGAATAAAGGGAGACAACCATGATTTGATCCAGATACTATAATATATGTTCAAGAGACAAGAAGACACAACAAGCTTCTAGCAATAGTCACTTGAAGCATTCATACAATTGCTAGGCCAGCACAGGAATATGAATGGTATAGGTGAATATGGACCCGGTGGATCTCGTCGGAGTGAAAAATAAGCACAAAGAATAACAAAAACCATACCCCAACTCAAAGAACGAGTTTAAATATCACTAGGACTTTACTACCACAATTCCTGACAGGGTAGCCTACAAAAGCATGGAGAAACTGGATCACGGGATTTATATTAACACCTAATCCAGGGAGTACAAGAAGTTATATGAAAATATTTATGATAATGTTTCCTATAAAGTATTTTGTGACCTCAAACATAAATACAACCCAAGGGAGGGGCATGGTGGAGAACAGATCCCATAGAATTTCAATCTCCTGCGCAAGGTGGGAGGATTGACTATTCCACCCTTCGATGGATCAAAAAGAGTACGATGAGGACTAGCGTACATAATTTTGACACTTACATAAAACTTAACTTAATGACCAAAGAAAAAGAAATTCAGTATGCCACTCTTCACTTAGAAGGAAAATCTCATGAATGGTAGTACAATGGGCTAGTGACATAAGGTCACATCAACATCACTTCATGTATGGAATTCACTCAGATCTTAATGGACATGTTTTACCAGAGGGAACCTAAAATACACTTTAGGGAGTTATAACGGTTGAAACAAATAGGCACACCAAAAGAATAAATCACATAATTTCGTAGGATGGAAGTTATGGTGACATATATCTCTAAGAAGAGGTCGATAATGCTATTGATGGAGGATCTAGTTGAACCCATGAGAGAATGGGTTAAGGCCTTTAGTCCAAACACATTACATCAAGCCATCATTTGATCCCAGGATATGAAGGACGTAGTCAAAAAGAAGGTTCTGACAAAATATTTCATCCCTCAAGGATGCAAGAAAACCAAATTTCCCAAGAATTCATGGACAAGGAAGGAAGAAACAGATGACAAGACTCGAAGAGAACTAAGGAGAAAGAAAATTTACTTCAGTTTCAAATATACATGGGAACCAACTCATATATGTATGGGAAAAGGTAAATTTCATTACATTGAGGTAGTTTTCGATGAGGAGGATGATGGTGATGACGAAGGTATTAGACATGATAGTGGTGTGCCATCACATATTAAGGAGCAATTGTCATTGCAATATATCCCTAAGCGAGTTACCATTTCCACACTTTTATGAGTCCCTAAATATTATACCTTCAGGTTTACATAAATTATGCAAGGGAAAAGTATTATGGCATTAGTGGATGGGGGAGCTACCCACAACTTCATTGATGTTGCACTTGTCACCAGGAGAAATATCCCTACGGAGGGATATGAGGGATTCAACGTTGTAGTAGCAGATTGGTCCAACATCAGGTGTACTCAGAGGATCATAGGACTATAAGTAACCTTGGGAAAATAAACATTGATCGATGAATTTTACATCATGTATTTAGCATATACTCATGTTGTGCTAGGAGATCGATGGCTATACTCTTTGGGAGATATCCACATGAATTATAAGGAGATGAGGATGGAGTTATAGGATGAGGATTGACATCGAGTTTTCCTGAGAGGCATGTTGATAGGTTCCCCCATGATCATGTTTGAACAACACATGGAGGCCCTTTTTAGACACGGATATGTGGCTTGTGAAAAAATTGCTTGATCAGTATGGAGAAGCCATCATAATAATGCGACCATTACCCTATGGATATCAAGGAATTTATTCAAAGGCATGAGAGAGTGTTTGAACCATTTCCACCAAAGAGAGCACCTAACAGTGGGTTTGAGAATGTAACTAAGATAGAATAGGGATCAAATCCCATCATCACCACTCCCTACAGGTATCCCAAGAGATTCAAGGATTAAATAGAGAAGGCCATAAAAGAGCTGCTAGAGACATGACACATCCGACCTAGTTCTAGTCATTTCACCTCATCAGTAGTACTGGTGAAGAAGAAAGATGTTAATATGAGGATGTGCATAGAGTATAGGGCGCTAAACAAGAATACCATCAAAAAGAGATACCCAATACCTTATATTGATGAGTTGATAGACAAGATGCATGGGACGGTGTACTTATCAAGGGTTGATTTTTTATCATGATACAACCAGATCTGGGTTAGGGAGGAGGATATCCATAAAACAACATCTAGGTGTCACTATGGTCACTATGAGTTCCTGTTCATGCCCTTTGACTTGACTAACACACCCTCTACATTTCTATCATGCATGAAACATATATTCAACAAAAAATTGAGGAAATTTTTAGTTGTGTTCTTTGACGATATTATCCTCTACAATAGGACATGGGAGGAACACTTGAAGCATGTCGATGAGATTCTCACCATTATGGAGCAATGATCACTTTTTTCCAAGGAGTAAAAGTTCGAGTTTGGTTTGACAGAGATACTCTATATAGGGCATTCGATTGGTGTTGAGGGAGTAAAGGTGCATCAAGAGAATATCCAGACTAGCTTAAACTGGCCCACCATTAGGACACCCATAGATCTACAAGGATTATTTGGGAGATGTAGCTATTAAAGATGTTATGTGAAATGATTTTCTCAATTGACAACACCATTAACAGACCTCACGAAGAATGGGGAATTTTGATGGCCATAGGATGCACAGGTGGCATTCGACAAAATGAAGAGGTGCATGAGTATTTTCTTATTATTGGAACTTCCATATTTTACGCATCCTTTTGTCCTATAATGTGATGCATCTAGTGAAGGGATAGGGACAATATTGATGCAAAACTGACATTTGATAGATTTCGAGAGAAGGAATCTAAGGGAGCGTGAGAGGCTATACCCAATCTATGATAAGGAAATGTGGGTCATTGTGCATGCATTGGAAATTTTCATATATTTCTTGGTAGGAGGATTCTTTGTGGTTCTGACTGACCACAATCTCTTGAGATATTTCTTGGAGAAGCAGGACTTGAATCAAATATAGAAAAAATGAGTGATTAAAGTGCAGGTATATGATTTAAACATTAAATATGTTAAGGGGAAGAAGAATATAGTTGTTGATGCCTTATCTAGAACACTTGTAACCTTCTCTATGACAAATATATCAACATAATGGGAGTCCATTCTCTTGGTGGAATACTCCAAGAATTCCCTCACTTGTGATATTTTGGAGGGAAGTATCGAGGATGACATGTACATGGTAGTATATGAAATAATCTGCTTCAAATAAAGGATCTATCTTGTCCCCAAGTCCACACTCAAGGATACGATTTTCAGGGAAGTAGATGATACACCACTAGTAGGGCACTAGGGGTATCTAAAGAACTACAAGAAGGTAAGGGAGAGACTCTCCTGGAAGTTTCTCAAAGGGGATTTACTTCATCATGCGAGGGAATGCATGAATTTCCAACATAATGAATCAAAGTTATGACATCCTATAGGATTGGTCCAACCCTTATCAATCCCAAAATAGAAATGGGAAAGCATATCCATGGATTTCATCATAGGATTACCAAAGGTGTAGGGAAGGGACTGTATTTACATGGTAGTAGAAAGGTTTACTAAATATGTCCATTTATTTTCTATTCCTAAATAGTACAATGCATATTAGGTGGAAAATGTATTCCTTAGGGAGGTTTTCAGACTCCATGGCCTTCAAAGGAACATAGTCAGTGACTAGGATAACAAGTTTCTCAGTGCGTTTTGGCAGGAGTTGTTCAAGTTATATGGGATAGATTTGATACCTAGCACTAGTTATCATCCCTAGACAGACATACAAATTGAGATAGTAAACAAATGGATCAAGGGGTACCTCAGGAACTATTCATCAGGGAAATAATGATCATGGATAAAATGGTTTCATCTCGTTGATCATTTCTACAACAACACTCATCACATGTCCATTGGGATGATCCCATTCAATGAATTTTATGGATATGATGCTCCGTTTTTTTTGGATTTAAATTTTGGCGAGAGAAGATCTGCTAAGGCCAAGGATTTGTTACAGGAAATTCAGGACATCTTAAGAGTCTTGAAGGAAAATATGCAGGCCACTTAAAATTAATAGAAAATGTATGCAAATACACACATGGTAGAACACATCTTTGAGGTTGGATATCTTGTCTTTCTTATATTACAGTCGTACATACTGTCGTAGCTTAAGAGGAGTGGTGCAATGAAGCTTAAGGCCCCACTTTTACAGGCCCTACAAGGTGATCAGGGGGGTTGGGGAAGTAGCATATGAGATGGAACTACAAAAGGGTAGTGAGATCCACAATACCTTCCATGTATCCTTCCTCAAGAAGGCATTGGGATAATATGTCACCGCTTCGGGAAATATTCCTCCACTAGATGAGGAAGGACAATTAATTCTATCTCCCAAGAGGATAGTTTATGTCAGAGAACAAAGACATAGGATAAGGGTTACTCGATATTATTTAGTTGTATGGTGAGGATTACCCACATAAGATGATACCTGGGAAGGGGTGCAGATCTTAGAGCACCCTGATCGGGAATTCCTTAAGGACAAGAAATCTTTGGAAGGGAGGACTCTAATGTCCCCTTCCAATTGATCATGATGGGGGTGACTCAATAGAATATAGGACTCTGATGCGATATAGTCAACAAGGAAAAATGGATTCAAGGAGGTGTCACTAGGTAAAATATGGACAAACCCTAAGAGTGACATTAAATAAAATAAAAAATTATATTTAAATGTATTTGGAGGGAAAATATTGATTTGGTCAAAATGGGTGAAAGATATAGAAGTTCTAAAGGAAGGATAAATAGAGGAGAAACCTTTCTCCTTGGAATTATGATTTGATATGTTATTGAGTGCTCTTTTAGCCAACGTTTTTATAGTGTTTTTGGTCAAAACCCTTTCATTGCAGTTTTAGTTTCAGTGGTGGAATCTCCACCCTAGCTAGACGTAGAGGAGGATTCATATGAATTCCTCATTTGAGTTCATTATGGAGCTTGATACCATTCCAGAGAGAGTTTGGAAGCTTATCAGTTCACACACAGAGTTTGCATCCATTTTCAGGAGAACAATAGTCAACAGATCCATTTGTAGCCAGAGGGTTTCACACATCAATAGATAGAGGCACCTTTGCAGGTTAAGCAAGGGTCATCTAGTGAGGCCCCATGAGGAACCCCACAAGCGTCCCACGAGGACCCCTATATATTGGAGATTTTCAAAATATTGAGTATGTGATGTGTTATGAAGAGTTGGAGGACTACCTGTAGAACGAACATCACTAGAGCATAATAGTCTAGGGCTTGAATATCCTCGGGCTTCATAGATTGGCATCATTCCAAGTTTATTTTGTTTTTTCTATAATAGATTGTGATTTTTCCTAGAAGCCATTAGTTTGTGTGCTAGTAATATGTTGGAGATGATTACAACCATTAGTTATCATTGTATTGATTTGGGATTTCCCATCCATAATAATATCCCATGGTTATATACTCTAATCTTGTGTAATGAAATATTTCTATATGTTTTAAAATATTTCTCTTTGATTAAGTTATCCCATAAGAAGTTAACAACACATTCATTCAAGAATAAACAATAATTTCGTGGATATAAACATAATATCTCCCCCTAGCCTAGTTGGAGACATTACACAGGTGGAGAGGGGAGAGGGAGATAGAGTAGGGGGAGAGAGACAGAGAGTGGGGGTAGAGAGAATGGAG
>JASDQU010241374.1:135226-155511 GCA_032191745.1 Picea mariana
CATTTTGAATTTTTTAATTTCCATCCTTAAAATTATCCTTGGCATAAGGAGGGAAGAGAGAGAGAGAGAGAGAGAGAGAGAGAGAGAATTAGAGGGAGGAAGGTGGAGAGAAGGAACAAGAGATAAATTGGGGTATAGATAGAGATATATGAAAAGATTAAGAGATGGGGGGAGTGATTGGGGAGAGAGAAGGGGGGGGGAGAATAGATAGAGGGAGAGGGAGAGAGGGGAAAAGAGAGAGAAAGCGAGTGGTCACAGAGATAGGGGAAGATAGAGGGAGGGAGAGAGAGATGAAAAAAGGAAGGGAGAGAGAGAGAGAGAGAGAGGGTGGGAGGATTTCCTAAGTTTTCTACCCCAACCATGTTCCAAGAAATGATAATAATTCCTAGAGATGAAAACCTTACAATGGTGACCATATCCCAACTAGGAGGGAGATGATACTCTTAAAATATTATGTTTGGTGGTTAAAGACATTGTTCTTGGATTTGGATGTTTGGAATCTACTTTAGGTCCTAATGTTTGAATTTTCCTCCCTTGACCATGTTTAACAACCCGCAACCCATACTTGGTTCTTGAAAAATTCTAACAGTGTACATATTGCAATTTCTAGGACAAATATCCAACATAGAGATYATTTTTGGTGGTAAGAGGACTCATTAATGTATCTTGAACCTTGCAAGCTACTTTTTATGCCTACTAAGAAATTTTATCACTTGACCTTGATCCATGTCCTTAGAATGATACCTACTTCTCGAAAAACCTTAATGGTGCTAATATTCCCACTAATTGGTGAATGATRCACTTAGGAGGTCATGTGGGTGGGTTCATGATGTTGTTTGTAGCTTTAGATTCATGAGTTCATGGCCTTGGCCTATGGCTCGAGATGTCAGTGCCACTAGGTGGTTTTGAATAGTTGGTATGTGTCCCAAGGTATTTGAAATGATACACACCTGTTGGTTTTTTTTTCCGAGGGGTAACAAGGGGGGGCTGCCCAGGGCCCCTTGTTCAAGGATCAAGGGTTGGAGCCCCCGAACAAAATTTTTGGGGAGTTCACAGTGGGTCACTTCAAAAGGATGTTGTGTTAGTAAGAACATGAGTTCATTCCTCATAATTCATCCATGCTTTAGAAATGTGTGCTCATTCCTAAAGACACATATGTTCTTGTCATTTCCTTTTTTCTTTTTGGGTAGGAGTGACAACTCTAGCATACTTTTTTTTTATTTGGTTTCCTCGAATTTATCTTCAAGGAGAAAAACCTAATGGTTTGGGATGAAAATACATTAAAACGTCCATTTTTCGAAATAACTCTCAATATCTCTATTTTTGAAATTATTTTTCTATGGGATATAGAAATATGTTTTCAATAAAATTATGCACACATAAGGTCGACTATATTCCAAATATACATTTTTTTTAAATTATTTTTGTTTACTATTGTTAATATATATTTTTCTTGACATATATAATAATCCTAAAATACATATTTATTGTATTTCATCTATAAATATTTATAAACTTAAAACCATTTTTAAAAGAAGTTATGCACCACACTATAAAAGAGAATAACAAATTGTTTGATAATGCTAAGACCATTGTACCCAACAATAAAAAAAAGCCTTCTAGTTTCAAGGATATAATGAATTTCATAATTTAGAAATATATAAAATTAATATTTAAATTTTGAAAAAAAACCCAACGCTAGATCAAAGTGTTGTGTACAGTTTTACAGTTTTTTAAGGAAATTCCATCATTAATTTACTCAACAAATACACAAACAAAGACATTTGCACTATATTTTACTTGAAAATTAACATACCACTATTAGAAAAAAATCCAATTTCACATAGTTAAATACAAAATTTATATAAATAAAAAATATATATTCGGAAAGATAATTCAATTTCCTACATTTCATCTTTTTACACCATATTTAAATTCATTTTTAAAGTACCTTCACTAATCCGTCCAAGTTAATATATTGTTTTTTTTCCATGTTTTAATTGTAACTAACACATCATTAGAGACCGCCAATAACTTGCACCCACCCACAAGTATTGCAATTTCTTCGGACATTATCTCTATAAAAAAATATAAAAATGATTTACCAACTATATCTATATGAAATCACGAGAAACTTATTAAAAGTTTTATAAAATATAATTATGCCATGTATAATCTTAATTACAGTTTCATAACACTTCCATGTAAATCTTTTTATCTAAACACTATGTATTTCCCAATTAGTAACGAAATATATAATGAATCTCTCTTGAATATGAAATATGGTCTTTAGTTTCCTAGTTAGGAACCAAAGAGATAGATCATGACCTCAATCCATGAAATTTTAACATAAAGCATGGTTTAGGGAACAATATTCATCATTATTGTACTCAAACATTAATATCATGCATCGTGATCTAAGAATGCTTGCATTTCCTATAGTCATAGGAGGAATAATTAGGGATTTTTTTCTTGGTTTCTTTTGGACCTTAAGGACTTGTTGGATAGGGAACCCATAACCTCTACACTAGCTATCAAATTGTTCCCGAAGATTCATTTTATAGGAACTCATGGGTTTGTTCCCAAATATTCCTCTTATATGAACTATGTCATGGATTGATGTTCCCAAATATTCCTTTTATATGAACTATGTCATGGATTGATGTTCCCAAATATTCCTTTTATATGAACTATGTCATGGGTTGATGTTCCCAAATATTCCTTTTATATGAACTATGTCATGGGTTGATGCCTTGTGCATGGTTTATACGGCCTCGAAGCAATAATTATGGCGAATGTATCTAGTTTATGTCTCATAACCATGGCATGGGACATGAGATATATATTTTCTAAACTAAAATTCAAACGTGTTTACATATCTCATTCATAGGACAAATATTACATATATAACATTTATGATGTTTTAGGGGTCCTGGACCATGACCATGAGTCATAGAAGAAATGGTTAAGTACTAAATTCCCTTGTTTTTACCCAAAATCACGGCCTAGTCCATAAAAACCATGCTAATTATGGAAAACATAAAAATCATTACCATATCATAGTCATAGGTTAAAGACTCTTTCAATGAGACATATTTCATTATTCGACTCTTCAGGTGTGGTTCATAATACTAGTGAGAAGTTTTAAATGCCTAAGTAGTTGGATTTGGTCCTAATCCATGTCCTCATTTATTACACCCATACCTATTATGAGGAATTCCATAACCATATTCATATCCTATTCATAGTAAAATTATTCCATCTATATCTATATGGCTTGTAACATGGTCTATGGCCTCGTGCATGCCTAATGAGTCCTAGAAATATTCCATCTATATCTATATGGCTTGTAACATGGTCTATGGCCTCGTGCATGCCTAATGAGTCCTAGAAGAAATGCTCGGGATCTAATTTTTTTTTTTGTGTTTTCCCTCAACAATATCCAAGAGCATTAGACTTGTCCTTATTATAGTAAAAATAGAAAATATTTCAATATCCTAATTATAATCCCAATATTTATTTTATAAGGAATGTTTCTTTGTCTCGATTCTCAAGATTGAATATAAATGGTGAATGAATCTTGAAAGAAACTATTAATTTCGAAGTTTGTAATTTATGGCCCTTAACCAATGGCTACATGAGGCCTATTCATTTTAAATAAAATATCTTCACTTTACATAAAATATCTCCAATATATAGTATTAATTTCGAAGTTTGTAATTTATGGCCCTTAACCAATGGCTACATGAGACCTATTCATTCTAAATAAATTATCTTCACTTTATATAAAATATCTCCAATATATAGCATTTTAAAAGATAGAATGTGTTCCCATTATTAATATTTTTTAGTTCTTTTGTTCTTTATTGTCTTTTTCATTATCATTTTATGGATGTTAGTACACATATTATATGGTAGGAAAGTGTTTTCATTCATGCAATTAATAAGTGGATGGATTTATATTATATAAATTGGATCAAAGTCATTACAACAATATAGTTATTATGAGCTTAATGTTATTTGAGATAATTTTTGAGTGGGAGGATAAATCTCATTCTTCCCAACCACTCAAGTTAGACCTAATTGACATTTGCTCCATCTAGTTACTTACTTATTAACTGAAAAAATACTTATATAAATATAATAATGAAGGGAAGATGGTATATCTCTTATAAACAATTATTGGCATTAGCATATATACTTCCATACGCATTACATATCTATAATGTACTTACAATTCTCGAATATTTAGATTTATGTTTCATGGAGTATGAAATAGATTACTATTGGATTTTGTTATGGACAAAGGTTATGAAAAATAACTCATACCAATGCTTATCTCCCATAATTATTTGTTGTTGTTACAGGAGAAAACAACAATGGTCATTCTCTTAGGATAGTATACTTAGAATTTTTAGAGCCTGGGGTGAGTTATATGGCCGCAATAATGGTTTGTCTAATAATTGGCTATGGGCTTGTCTATCTACGAAAGAAAAATTGTTCCAGTTTTTCGTTCTTTAAGTTGCATCAAAGTTACACTTGACAATTATTTTAAAAGAAATGATAACAAGGTTACGAACTGTTAAACTATACTTAGTGTAAAATCACTTAATTTCCAATAGGAGGAAGGGTATTCACACTTAAAACTATACTTAGTGTAAGATATGTTAGTTTCTAATAGTGTAACAACCCCAATCGTTACGACTACATGCGACGCAACATAAACACAATTTTTTTTTATTTGTTTAAAAGAAGGATGACAACAACGACAACAGTTAAAAAAAACAACTGGACAACAACAAAATGCATACAGATCAAAAAATAGTAAACAACGAATCAGACGCTAGCACATCAGGCAACTGGACGAAACATGTGGTAATTCATAGACAGATAAAAACAACTAACTGTCCTATATAAACAAGACATTGCCTACAAGCTAAAGGAAAACATCAATTACAACGAACAATGCCCATATCGGGAAGCAAAGACTCCGGCCAGGTTATCATTCACCTCTATCTATCAGGGCACACAATTATCCCCTCATCAGGAATCATGTCGTCACAAGGCGATGGGAATAACAGTAACCAAGGCACAACACAACACATCTAGACCAATAACCTAAGAAAACTGAATGCGTTAGGAGACTGAATTAACTAAATAAAAACATGAATACTAACCCTAGCACCCAATCAAAAGGTCAACAATATGTAAGGGAATCTGACGACTATGACATTCATACAATGCAATAATTTCCTCGCACAACAAAATCGATATGTACACATTAAAATAATTATTATCAAACAATTAGTTCCTTGCAACAATTCCAATTTTGATATTGGATGGGTGATTCCTAGGGAGGACTTCGCTATCTTTTCCACTGGAAGAAATAGGAAACATTGCCCTTCAAACAATATAAAACCCTTTTTTTTAATCTGAATGTGCTATATTTTTAAACTAAAACAATATGATGAGATTGTTTCCTATGGAATGCATTAAATTCACTATCTATATAATCTGTCTAGATATCACTGTAATTGCACGATGTAGTACTGCATTTATTGACAATTGTTTTTGTAGTTAAAGATGGTTGCTAACAACAACAAAGACATAACGTTGCCTAAAAAATATATTTCTATCAAGAAGGGTTACTATAAAACATTGTCTAACTATATAAAATATGTTGTCTATTGATATAAAAACGTTGTCTATATAAATATAAATATAAACATGTTTCAATATAAATATAAATATGTTGTCCATAAAAAGGAAAAATTGTCATAACAGCATACCATGCCACCATTGCCATCACAATTATTACACGGTCACCAACATAATCACTATCTATTAAATGCAATTACACAGTCACTAATTATTGTCATACAACATTTTAATCAATGTATATAGACGCTCTCATTTAAGTATGAATTCTCTATCTATAGAATAGTTCTGCATTAATTCGTTGTCTCTAGAATATCTATTGTATGAATTCATTGTCTAACTAGCCATTTGATACATATTCCAGAGCTATCAATGTATTAAAATGCAATCCAAATATAAGCTAAAAACACAACCTATATATATGTTGAACGTAGTCTAAAAATGTGTTGAGAACACAGTCTATTAAATTGCTGAGTAAAAATAGTTGTCGAATTACATTCGAAGGAGAATTTAACTCCATAAGACTTCAATAAACACTTATAAAAAAATTCTATAAGGGTTCTCTATAATAATAAAAATTTCTATCATGCAGATTACATAAAGGAAACACTAACTGTCGAGCAAGGAAATACATAAAAAGGAAACGTTGACCAAATTGTATATTGTTATGATTATATCACTACGTTTATTTGCTATCATACACAATAGTAATGCAATGAATCGTTGTCAATTACACAGTCATATAATACAATAAATTCACCCAACCAATACACAGTCAAAAACGCATCAACCAATTCGTTGTCTAGGTAATAAAGTCATCTAATCAAAAGGTATGATATCCTTGTCCTCTAAAAGTATGGGATTTGTTTTAAATATAGCTTGAATATGAATATAAAGCTGTAGAAACATGCAGCAATACACTGTATCGCTATGAAAATTCAACGCTATACAAATACACAGCTAAAAAAATTATATCGCTGCCATCCAATATATATAATCACTTCAATGGTGTAAGGGACATCACTGGTATAATTCTATTAGCTTCGTAGTATGAATCTATTAAATTCACAGAAAAAATCTGTTAAATTCGCAGTAAATTTCATTGGTAATAATCTATTAAATATATGCAAAGAATGTCTTGATACATATCATGAAACGTTGTCCCAAAATTTATTGTCAAACATCAAAAACTGTCCAAACGCGGTCAATAGAAAAAGGGTAATCGCTGACTTTTCAAAGGGTAATTCACAGTCAAGTAAAATGGTAAATCGTTGTCATAATAAAATGGTAAAATGAAGAGTACATCAATGATAAAACTAGCATAATAAAGATGAAATCACAAAGGGACTAGGGATAAAGCGGTCATGTAATATGCAAGAATCGAAGAGCCCAAAACTGGACATTCGATGAGTTTTTCAATGGTAATCGTTGAGATAACTAATGGAATCGCTAAGTTAAAAATAATGACAATTGTTGAGAAAAGAACTGGAAATCGATGTATATAAAACACTATTACGACAATAAAATCATAGTCACTATATAAATTAAAACGCTGTCATTCACATATCAATAACGTTGAGATTTTACCAATCAAGAGCTAGGAAATGTCATTAAAATCGTTGAGAATAAAATTCCATAAAAAAAAATGCAGAGGTGATATAAAAACACAGAGAGTATTAAGTTGTTGACGGAGAGAAATGATAAATAATACGTAGAATTACTCAATCACAAGAAGGAGCAACAACAATCATTCAACCATGAATCAACCAAACGCAAAGATAAGTAAGGGGTAGACAGTTGGGTAAAAATTATCCTTCGCTCATCATCCATGCACAAAAAAATAGGGCATTAGAATCTATAGGTCTTTAAACACCGAAGTGATGACCATCGATTCGGCTCCTAGACAGCTGCTCAGGTATGGAATGATGACTGAAGGGATAAGGGAAAAAAAAAATCTTCGTAATAATCAATAAAACAAAAATAGAACAGTGATAGAAATCAGGGTTGGGTCACCAAGGAAAGAAATTCAGGATGCAACGAGCATAAGACTAGGATGGCATTAAGTTCTTTGATTAAAATGCTAAGTAAAACACATTTCCTTACACAATAGAGGTATAGTAATGAAAGCGCAAGAACAACAATAATATACCATTCACAAATAAATGTATGTGTACTGTACCCCAATGTGACAACTCCGAGTCGTTGTCCCACACGCGATCCATCTAGCTCCTGGTTGTTAATCGATGTGACCTCACCGGTACTACCCATCCAACGCTAAGGGTACTGTTCTTCCCCCTGATCCCCCTGAGCCGCAAAGGGGCCATGCCCACTATACCATAGAACAACTAGCACCCAACTCGCCTCACAAGGTCAAGCTACCAGTCGTTACCCTAGTTGGGTATCCCAACTCCCAGAAGATAAGTTCAGTCAAGGAAAAAATCTAGCAGCGTAACGTTATGCATAAATATCAGATCCATACTCCTCCTCCATCCTTTTAATAGAGTTTTTAAGTTATTTCTTTCCCAAATTCTCATTTAATTTCTTTTTCATTACTTTAATCAGAAAAAAACCTCCCCCATACACATGTCACCCATCCACTTACTTGCACCGGAAATTAATTTCATTAATTATTTAATTATTCTTATTTCCTTCACCCACCTAAAAGAATTCCTAAAAACGCTCCTTTGTGTCCCAATATTCCCTTACACAACTTAAATGACTTACACCTTACTAAATTCCTAGTTGAGTTCATATTTAGAAAGTTCTTAAAGGCAATATTCCTTATTGAGTTAGACATTCATCTTTTTCCTTACGTTTCCCTTTTTATTTATGTTTCCCCTTTTTCTTTAGTTTCCTAATTCTTCTAAGTTTCCCTCTTTTCCCTTTTTAACTAAAACTCAATTTAGCAAGTGTAGACAACAACCATTTACCCCTTTTCCTTTTAATTAAAAATTAAAGTATCATATGTAGATAAAACAATCATTTCCCTTTTAACATTTTAAATTCCCCCATTGTAATTTGATTTTAATAATTTAATTGAATTTATTACCCCCTTCTTGTTACATGTTTAATTTTATTATTATTATTATTATTATTTTACCACATGTTTTACTTAGACCTAGATTTTGATTTCACTAGGATGGGCGACATTTTTATTAGGGAAAATGTTTTTAAATCTTATTGATCACATCATTCATTTTAAGGCTGACTAGGTTTATTCACTTACTCGTTGAAATCACAACGTTCCCTTTAGGATGAACTAGGTGCTCCAGGGGTGGCACTCACCTTTTTCCTTTTCCCTTGCATGATGTGCCCTTCATGATGCATCACATTCTCCAAGGGTGCCACTCGCCTCTTTCCTTTTCCTTGCGTGACGCGCCCTTCAGGACCACTACATGCTCCAAGGGTGCCACTCGCCTCTTGACTGTCTTGGTAGACATCAAAAACCCCGGGAGTCAATACTCCGCTAGGTCATCTTGTAGGAGACTAAGGGCCTCTAAGGAATAAGGCCTTTGCATTATTGTGTGCCCCTTAGAATCACCGTGAGAAACTGTCGCACTCTTCCCTCAAGTCATCGTGGGTCTTCTCAAACTAGGTAATTATTAACCTATAGTTTGAGCCACGACATGAGTGCTAGTAGGTTGTGGTAGGGTTGTTTTCCACACCTCTCCCTCTGAGTCTCTAGTGGTCATGCGTGACCCCTCAAATCCACATGTGAGTCTGGTCGACAAGCTATTATCATTCTGCATCATCAACGAATCATGTCAGCAATAATAATCAATCATCATAACATCTAATCAGATGTACATAAGTCATATCAACAACAATCAAACCCCAATAGTCCACTCCCTAACTCGATCCAGAGTCCAAGGGGTTTCATCGATACCTCTTCATCCTCGAGGTCCAAATTCCTGCACACTCATGAGAACCCAGTCAATAACACATGTCTATGTCAATACAACAAAATAACATATCATCATATCCATAATGCCTCATAATCATAATCAAACGACCAACAATATAATAATACAGATCACTTGCAAGCAAGTGTCCTCAAAGAATAAGTTTGCTCAGTGTGTGCAAAAGGGGGATGTTACATACACCCCCTCTTCATCTAAATTTTGTGTCGAAGTTTCACAGTATATAAGTACCAAAAATAATGTGTATTACAATATCATAAGTCTATATATCAAACAAAAATGGAAACTACTGGCACATAGTGCGGACTATAGTTGTCCCACTGGACCTTGAACTGATCTATTGTTCAACATCGTAGCTATCGAATGCAATGATCCAGAATGCAGATTGACTCAACCCTAAGCACACCTTCGTCAGATACCTTCAAGGAACTCATGTAAATAACATGTGTAGGATCACTAATATAATGTCTTAAAACAGATACGTGAAAAACATTGTGCATACACCTCAAATAATCAGGCAAGGCTAGTCGATAGGCCATGGGCCCCTTATTCTCCACAATATCGAAAGGTACCATGAACCTAGGAGAGAGTTTATCACCCTTTCCAAACTTGATCGAACTCTTATGCAATTTTACCCACAAGAAGACTCGATCACCAACTTTGTAACTATGGTCAACATGGTGTGCATCAACATAAATCTTCTACCGATCCTGCACTTCCTTGATCCTTTGTCTTATTTTTTTCATTTTATATTCCATTTCTTGGATCACTTATGGTCCCACCAGGACCGTATCCTAAATCTGATCCCAACTCAAAGGCATCTGACATGGTCATGCATAAAGAAACTTGAAAGGTGCCATCTTAATGGTGCTTTGGTAACTTTTGTTATATGCAAATTCTACCAGTGGCAAGAATTCTTCCCAATGCTTTTGTTGGTCCATCACGTGCATGCACAACATGTCTTCCAATATTTGGTTGTTTCATTCGGTCTCCCCATCTGTCTCCAGGTGATACGCAATACTAAAGTTAAGTTGGCTTCCCAAGGCCTCTTGGAAAATAGTCCAAAATCGTCCAATAAACACTGGTCCTTGATCGGATATAATCCTCTTAGGCACTCCATGTAGCCTCACAATCTCACTGATGAAAACAATAGCTATGTCAAGTTCCTGATATGTCGTACGCACATGAATAAAATGAGCACTCTTCATCAGAGCATCGACTACCACAAAAATTGAGTCATGTCTCCTTGTCATCAGTGGCAATCCAACAATGAAATCCATCGAAATAACCTCCCATTTCGATTCCAGAATAGCGTGTGGATGTAGTAATATTGTTGGATGTCTATGTTCATCCTTCACCTACTGATATTCTATACATCTGGCCACATAGTTGACTATGTCTACCTTCATTCCTTTCCATAAGAATAAGGGTTTAAGGTCTACCCTCATCTTCATGACTCAAGGATGAGCAATGTACACTTCTCTGTGATCCTCGTTTACGATCAAGATCCTCAACTCGTCATTCGGTGGTACGTAAATTCAATTTTTAAATCTCAATAATCCATCGTCGTCTAACGTAAATCCTTCAAATATTGGTACCGTCATGGTGTTTTGTCCGACAAAATCCTTGACCTCTTTGTACCAGTCATCGTTGCGCTGTAAATTTAGAATATTTTCATGTAGATTCGTCTGAGGAGGCATCACCAAAAATATGTGTGGTCTCCAACTGAATGCATCAACCACTCTATTCATTGTTCCCTTTATTTAATTAATCTCGAAGTCATACTTGCTAAGCAATTCCAACCAACGTCGTTGTCGGACGTTTAGGTCCCTTTGCATAAAGATGTGTTGTAGTCCACAACGGTCCATTTTTAGTTCAATTTTTTGTCCAATAAGGTAGTGTCTCCAAAGTCTCAAGGCATATGTAATGGCTAACAACTCCAGATCGTGCATCACATAGTTCTCCTCATGCCTTCTCAACTTCCTCGAGATGTAAGCGATCACTTGACCGTATTGCATCAAGACTCTACCTAAGCCTTCCTTGGATGGGTCAGTGCATACCAAGAAGTCCGCATCCATGTCAGGGACCTTTAGTATCGGTATTGTTTTCAACAACCCCTTGAGCCTCCTAAATTATTCCGAGCATTTCTTGTTCCAAACAAACTTCTTGTTCTTCTTCTGTAATTCTGTGATCAGATTTGCTATCCTCGAAAATCCCTCGATGAATAGTCGATAGTATCTTGCTAAACCCATGAAGCTATGCACTTTCAAGACATTTGTTGGCGTAGGCCATTCTATAATAGCCTCTACCTTTGCTATATCAATGACAATACTTTCGCCAGAGATGACATTCCCTAAGTAGTGAATCTTTGATTTGTAAAACGAGTATTTAGACAATTTCCCATACAATTTGTTCTCTCGCAGACACTGTAGTACCAAGCGCAAGTGCTTGTCATGTTCTTCCATCATCCGAGAGTAAATCAAAATATTGTCAATGAATAATTTGATGAACTTGTCCAAGTACTCGTGGAACACCCCATTCATCAAACTCATAAATACCCCTGGGGTGTTCGTCATTTCAAACGATAAAATAGTAAACTCATAATGTCCAAACCTCATCCTAAAGGTGGTCTTAGGGATGTCATCCTCCTTGATCCATAGTTGGTGATACCCTAATATCAATTTGATCTTTGAAAACACTGATGCACCCTTCATATGATCAAAAAGATCATTAATCCTTGGCAATGAATATTGATTCTTTATCATTACCTTGTTCAATTTACAGTAGTCAATGCAGAGTCTCCACGATCCATCCTTATTTCGTATGAAAATAAAAAGTGCACCCCATGGTGACACACTTGGATGTATAAGTCCCAGTTCCAGCAACTCCTTTAGTTGCATTCTCATCTCGTGTAACTCCGAGGTCGACATCCGATAAGGCATTCTTTCTATCGGTTCAGTCCCTAGTTTAGGTCTATGGTAAATTCCAATTCCCTCTTCGGAGGAATCCCAGGTAACTCCACTCGGAATATGTCCACAAACTCTCTCACCACCGGAAGGTGTTCTAGACCTTCCACTACTCCCTTCTCATTTAACACAAGGATAACATAAATCTTACATCCCTTTCCCACGCTCTTCCGCAGTTGTAAGGAAGAGATGAACCTCAGGGAAATTCCCTAGTTCCGACCTTTAATCACACGTCTATGTCCCTCATCATCGACTAAGCTCAACCATTTTGTCTTACAATTGAGTATCGCCTCATGCGATTGCAACTAGTCCATACCAAATCACGAGGTCATAATATCCTAATATCGTGACGTATAAGTTGGCCCTAGTGAAAAACTCTCCCAGGTTAAGGATATAGCCCATAACCTTCCCTCCAACCTTCTGTTTGGCTCTCGAATCTATCTCTACAAAGCTAAACTCATCCTGTTCGACTGCCTTTGCCTTAATTCTTTTTAGGGCTACACCATAGATGAAACTCTTTGCAGCACCTGGATCTATCAAAATAGTAAGGATCTGGTCAACAACGATACCTGACGTCTCGAGAACAAACGATTGGTGTTCTACTTGGCCGTTATTCACCGCTACATGAATCTGATGGGCCTTGCCCAAATCTCCCATGGTAGTGGGTCTGGATGATCCAGATTCTTTATTCCTCTCCACTGGGCAGTCGCACTAGTAGTGTGGTTCCCCACATGAACAACACCCCTTCTTCGGTCTAGTACTCCTGGTACCCGAAGTAGAAACTGACAGCCTATCGGCCTGGAATCCTGGTCTGTTCTGCTGAACATACCTAAAATTTTGTTGTTGTGGTCATTGTTGTTGTTGGTGTTGTGGTCCTCGGTAAGGAGTCCACTGCTGATGCACTGGTCGCTGAGATGTATGAAAGTGGATCCTCTCTAGAAGCCATGGTATCCCGATGAGCACTTAGCTCGTGTCTGATGCTACTGCGCACCAAATGGCACCTGCCCTGTTGGTCTTGCTGCAGTCTAACTCTAAACCCAGCTGATAATATCCTCTTTTGCTATGAGGGCCTTCTAGACGACATCATGCAAGCTTTGAGGCATCAGAACCCTAATCTTTGCACGTATGTTGACATTAATGCCAAACAAGAACCCGTTGACCTTTAGTTTCTCGGTATTAAGGTGCGGAGCATACTGAAGCAACTCCATAAAATGGGCCTCATACTCGGGAACCATATGATTGTCCTGTCACAAGGCGTTGAACTCGTTGAGATGACACTCAATGAATTCCTGTGATAGGTACCTTCTCGGAACCATTCCTCGAATAGTTCACATGACATGTCTTCGACGACCATGTTCAATTGTGGAATGAGCATCTTCCACCAAAGAAGAGTGCTCCCCTTTAGTTGAAATACCTTCATGTGGACCTTCATGTTGGAGTTATAATCGCGAAGTGCAAAGAACATCACCATATTCTCCAACCATGCCTCGGCGACTGCATTGTCTAGGGCACCAAAGAACTAAGGAAATTTGACCTTCGTGAGTCCGCGGTGAATGTTACCAGTATCAATCAGAGTGTGCGGTGGACCCTCAGGGGGTGTCAGCACCTTGACCTCATATGTATCCAAATGGCTGGTCAATGCCTCAAACATACGCTGAAAGGACCTCATGATCCTAGCCACATCACCCACCGCTATCTGCTCCTACCCGACAACGTGTTTGTCTCCCTAGGGGTTATACCCCTCAGGTGTGGATGGTACTGAAGGTGTCATGCCTCCTCCCCTAGAACCCCATCATCTGCCTCTGCGACATCCTCTAACCATTATTACATGCACAAATACAATTCAAATTAATTAGCAACCTTATAATGAGAAATCAAATGAACGAAAGCCATAGTGATCTGAAGTTGCAGATCAAACCTGCTCTGATACCATATGTAACGACCCTAATAGTTACGACTACATGCAATGCAACACGAAGGAATTTTTTTTCTTTTTTTAAAAGTAGGACAAAAACAATGAAAATAGTTAAACAACACAACTAGACGACAACAAAATGCACGCAGATAAGGAAACAACAAACAACGACTCAGACGATAGCACACCAGGAAACTAGATGAAACATATGGTAATTAATAAACAGATAAAAATGACTACCCACCCGATATAAAGAGGACAAATCCTACAAGCTAAAGGACAACATCAATTACAATGAACAATGCCCATATCGGGAAGCACAAACTCCGGACAGGTTATCATTCACCTCTATCTATCATGGCACGCAATGATCCCCTCATCAGGAATCATGTCGTCACAAGGCGATGTGCGTGACAGTAACCAAGGCGCAACATGACACATCTAGACCAATAACCTAAGAAAATTGAACACGCTAGGATACCGAATTGACTAAATAAACACATGACAACTAACCCTAGCACCCAATCGACAAGTCAACAAGATGTAAGGGAATCTGATGACCATGACATTCATACAACACAATAATTTCCTCATGCAACAAAATCGATCTGTACACATTAAAATAATTATTATCAAACAATTAGTTCCTTCCAACAATTCCAATTTCGATATCAGATGGGTGATTCCTAGAGAGGAATTTGCTATCTTTTCAACTAGAAAAAATAGGAAACATGTCCCTTCGAACAATATAAAACCCTTTTTTTTTTAGCTGAATGTGTTATCTTTTTAAACTGAAACAATATGATAAGATTGTTGCCTATGGTACACATTAGCTTCTCTATCTATATAATCTATCTAGATATTACTGTAATGCGGGATGTAATACTGTATTTAATGATAATTGTTGTTTTAGTTAAAAATGGTTGATGACAACGACAAAGACATAACACTGCCTAAAAAATATATTATTGTCAAGAAGGGTTACTGTAAAACGTTGTCTAACTGTGTAAAATATGTTGTCTATTAATATAAAAATGTTGTCTATATAAATATAAATATAAACATGATGTCTATGTAAATATAAATATGTTGTCCATAAAAAGGAAACACTATCATAACAACATGCCACGCCACCATTACAATCACAATTATTACATGGTCACCAATGCAATCATTGTCTATTAAATGCAATTACACAGTCAACAATTATTGTCATACAACATTTAAATCAATGTATATAGACACTCTCACTTAAGTGTGAATTCTCTATCTATAGAATACTTTTGCATTAATTCGCTGTCTCTAGAATATCTATTGTATGAATTCATTGTCTAACTAACCATTTGATACATATTCCACAGCTGTCAATGTATTAAAACACAATCCAAATATAAGATAAAAATGCATCCTGTATATATGTTTAACGTAGTCTAAAAATGTGCTTAGAAAGAAGTCTATTAATTCACTAAGTAAAAATAGTTGTCGAATTACATTCGAAGGAGAATTTAAGTCCATAAGACATCAGTAACCACTTATCAGAAATTTTCTATAAGGGTTCGCTATATTAATAAAAATTGCTATCATACAGATTACATAAAGGAAATGCTAACTGTCCAGCAAGGAAATACACATAAAGGAAATACATAAAATTGAAACATTGACCAAACTATATATTGTTATGATTATATCAGTACGTTTGTTCATTGTCATACACAACAATAATGCAATGAATCGTTGTCTATTATACCATAATATAATACAATAAATTCACCCAACCAATACGCATTCAAAAATGAAGCAACCAATTCGATGTATATGTAATAAAGTCGTCTAATCAAAAGGTATGATATCATTGTCCTTTAAAAGTATGGGTTGTTTTTTAAATATAACTTGAATACAAATATAAAGCTATAGAAACATGCAACAATACACTATATCACTATGCAAATTCAACGCTATAAAAATACACAGCTAAAAACATTATATCGTTGGCATCCAATATATATAATCACTACAATGGTGTAAGGGACATCACTAGTATAATTCTATTAGCTTCGCGGTATGAATCTATTAAATTCGCAGTAAATTTCATTGGTAATATTCTATTAAATATATGGAAAGACTGTCTTAATACATATCATAAAACACTGTCCCAAAACATACTGTCAATCATTAAAAACAGTCCAAACGTTGTGAATAGAAAAAGGGTAATCACTGACTTTACAAAGGGTAATTCGCAGTCAAGTCAAATGGTAAATCATTGTCATAATAAAATGGTAAAATGCAGAGTACATCAATGATAAAGCTAGCATAATAAAGATGAAATCACATAGGGACTAGGGATAAAGCGGTCATGTAATATGCAAGAATCGCAAAGCCAAAAACTGGACTTTTGCTGAGTGTTTCAATGGTAATCGCTGAGCTAACTAATGGAATCACTGAGTTAAAAATAATGACAATTGTTGAGCAAAGAACTAGAAATCGATGTATATAAAACATTTTTACAACAATAAAATCGCAGTAACTATATAAATTAAGACATTGTCATTCACATATCAATAACGCTGAGATTTTACCAATCAAGAGATGGGAACTGTCATTAAAATCGCAGAGAATAAAATGCCATAAAAAAAAACCGCAGAGGTGATATAAAAATGCAAAGAGTATTAAGTTGTTTGTAGAGAGAAATGATAACCAATACAAAAAATTACTCAATCACAACAAGGCACAACGACAATCATTGAGCCATGAATCAACCAAAAACAAAGATAAGTAAGAGGTAGACAGCTAGGAAAAAATTATCCTTCGCTCATCATCCATGCACAGAAAAGAAGGGCATTAGAATCTATAGGTATTTAAGCACCGAAGTGGCAACCATCGATTCAGCTCCTAGACGACTGCTCAGGCATGGAATGATGACTCAATGGATAAGGGAAAAACACAAAATTCTTTGTAATAATCAATAAAACAAAAACATAACGGTCATAGAAATCAGAGTTGGGTCGCCAAGTAAATCAATTTAGGATGTAGTGAGCGTAAGAATAGAATGACATTAAGTTCTTTGATTAAAACGCTGATTAAAACACATTTCCTTACAAAATAGAGGTACATTAATGAAAGCGCAAGAACAAAAATAATCTATCATTCAAAAACAAATGCATGCGTACTGTAGCCCAATGCTATAGATCCGAGTAGTTGTCCAGTGCGTGCTCTGTCCAGCTCCCTCTTGTCGATTGATGTGACCTCAGCGGTACCTCCCATCCAATGCTAGGGGTACTCTTCTTCCCCCTGAGCCCCCTGAGTCGCAAAGGGACCACACACACTATACCAGAAAATAGCTAGCACCTAGCTTTCCTTGCAAGATCGAGCTACCACTCGTTACCTGAGCTGGGTATCCAAACTCCCACAAGATAAGTTCAAACAAGCAAAACGTTCAACAGCATAATGCTATGCATAAATATCAAATCCATACTCCTCCTCCTCCATCCTTTTTATAGAGTTTTTAAGTGATTTCTTTCCCAAATTCTCATTTAATTTCTTTTTCATTATTTTAATCAGAAAAAAACCTCCCCCGTACACATGTCACCCATCCCCCTAGTTGCACCATAAATTAATTTCATTAATTATTTAATTATTCCTATTTCCCTCACCCACTAAAAGAATTCCTAAAAACGCTCCTTGATGTCCAAATATTCCCTTACACAACTTAAATGACTTACCCCTTACTAAATTCCTAGTTGAGATCATATTTAGAAATTTCTTAAAAGCAAGATTCCTTACTAAGTTAGACATTCAGCGTTTTCCTTACGTTTCCCTTTTTCTTTATGTTTCCCCCTTTTCCTTTAGTTTCCTAATTCTTCTAAGTTTCCCTCTTTTCCCTTTTTAACTAAAACTCAATTTAGCAAGTGTAGACAACAACCATTTACCCCTTTTTCTTTTTAATTAAAAATTAAATTAGCATATGTAGATAAAACAATCATTTCCCTTTTAAAAATTTAAATCCCCATTGTAACATTATTTTAATAATTTAATTGAATTTCTTACCGCCTTCTTGTTAGATGTTTAATTTGATTATTATTATTATTTTTTTTACCACATGTTTTACTTAGACCTAGATTTTGATTTCACTAGGCTCGGCGACATTTTTATTCAGGAAAATGTTTTTAAATCTTGATCACATCATTCATTTTAAGGCTGACTAGGTTTATTCACTTACTCGTTGAAATCGTAACGTGCCCTTCAAGACGCACTATGTAACAACCCTAGTTAAATAGTTGCTTAAGGTTTATCAAGTATAGTTAACTAAATAATTAACTGTCCTAATGTGTATTAGTTGAATGATGATTATTTATTAATTATATTAATTAATTAATTAATTATTTTTTAACATATGTTGATTAATTGATTAATTGATTAATTAACCCATTTAATGTTTGGATAACAAATTAAAGGCTTAAGAACTTTTAATTTATTATTAGAAAACTTTACGTATGAAGGGAAAGGGCATTGAATGGAGGGATAAGGTATTGATTGGAGGGATAGGGTATTGAATGGAGGGATAAGGTATTGAATGGAGGGATAAGGTGGGTGGAATTAAAGGAAGGTAGGAGGCAGTGAATGGGAGGAGGATATGAGGGGGCAGAGGCCTTCGGGAGAGGACTTATGAAATTTTGGGGAGGAGGAAGCATTATTTGGAGAGAAGAACTGTATTTTTTGTTTTGTATTTTTCTGGTCTGGTCTGGAGTTTGGGTGGACTGTTACTAGGGTGCACCAGGTTTCTAGAGTTTTGGGCTTGGGGGCCAGGAATCCTCACAGAATCCTGGAGCTAGGGAGCTGGATAGGCTCTGTTTCTAGCTGGCAGGGAGGAAAGATTCAGTTCTGGGTAGTGTTTGGGCAGAGCAGTAGCGAGGAAAACCAGAGATTGGGGAATTAGCATCAGGTAGATGCATGTATTTTAGTGATTATGTTGTTTTATGTGATGGTTATGTGATTTATTTTCATGATGTTAATAAATTTAATTTATGTTGAACAATCAATTATTATAAGTTAATGATGAAATTGTACAACATATAATTTTCTTTATTCTTTATTTTAGCGTGTGTTTTATAAGGCTCTGTGGGGACAAAAACCTTACACATGGTATCAAAGTTGTAGTTCACAATCTGGAGCCTTAAAGGCCTACCTATAACTAAAATGTAAAATTTAAAAAAAAAAGGGTATATATCATCCAATTTAATGAACTAGAAAGAGTCTCTTAAGCTGGGATAAAAACTCAAAAATATAATTCCCTGTAGAGGTAAATTCTTCTCTGTTCTGTTACAATAAAAATGGCTTAAAATGAAAATGGCTTATAATTAGAATGGAACTGAGTTCCCTAGTAGGGCAGAAAATTCCCCAATATACAAGTCATCTAACCTTGATAAATCCTAAGAGACAAGTAACCTTGAAACCTTAAGAAAACCTTGAAACCTTAAGAAAACCCTAAAAATAAAAGAATGAGAAGTGTGAATCCCTCATAATGTCAAGTCTTTGTTAACTTATTCAAGTCACCTACGCACCTGTAAAAGTCCTGACCTCCTACAAGAAGTAAGAAAGACAGAGAATAAAGAATATTAGGTTCAGAAAAACTTAAAAAAAGAAAGGAAAGAATATATAGGCAAATAACCAGACGTAAAGGAAAAAGAAAAAGGGCAAAAAGAAAATATAAATAAATTATTAAGCATGACCTATAAAAGAAATAGAAAACATTTTTTTATTTATATAAAATATAGGTGAGCTATTTCGTTAACAATATATATATATATATATATATATATATATATATAT
>JASDQU010241374.1:168700-180776 GCA_032191745.1 Picea mariana
TATTAAGAATTTTTTTTACAATTTTTATATGTGAATATTCAAGAATCAAGGGATAAAAGAAATCATAAAAATACATTTACTTATATTAGTAAATTATATCCATAATAATGAAGAAAAATTATTATTAGAAAAAATAATCAAAATTCATGCAAAATGATAATCCTGGACAAATGGTTTTGTTTCAATAATGATGGAGATGTTGATAAAGGGTGAATAGTCCCTAACTACAATGAGGAAAAAAAATAAATTAATAAGAAAATCAAACAAAAGGTTAATACATAACTGATTGTAGAACTTACAACTTAGTGGTAGTCATAGTAATATCCAAATTGGTGATAATTTTTTGAGAAAAAAAAATTAGTACAATTTGAATTAAAAAATTGTGATAAAAAAATTCTGGTCGTACTAAACAAAAATGTGTCAATTTTAAAAACGAATTGATCATAAAGAACAAATGTTATCTCGATTGATCAATTACAATATGTTAAAAATCCCTGCCAGGTTTTTTAGTGTTAAAATATATACAAAGGAGTCAAAGGTAAATAGAATATATTTAAAAACACCCATATGAAAATGTTAACATTTGGAAGATTATGAGCTTTTAATCATTTTAAAGATGTACATAGTTATATGCATGTAATTGTTTTCACATTAATTTCAATAAAAGGAATTTGACATGCATTTCAAAAATATTGAGAATCTCACAAAAACACTATACACATTAAAAAAACATTATATACATAAAAAAAATTCAGGATATAGTTTTATGAGCATTTAATCATTTTAAAGATACATGTAATTGTTTTCACATTAATTTCAATAAAAGTTATTTGACATGCATGTTAAAAATATTGAGAATCTCACTAAAAACATTATACACATTAAAAAAACATTATACATATAAAAATATTCAGGGTGTAGTTAGATGTGATTGATGATATTTCTTCCATGTTATTATTTGTAGGAAACCGTATAACGATAGAATTCCAAAATATGTTGAAGCTTCACTTTAAGAGTAACATATGGTGAATTATTATCATCGGAAACATGGATTGGAGATTAATCGAGTTTAATGGTTAGATAAATTTTAAAAGAGTTTATATGATATCAATATCCAAGTTACCACACACATGTGTGAAGCTCAAGCAATGGTATATTAGTTTTACCATTGTTCATGATACATGGTGTTGTCATTATTGTATGTAATTCACTAATACTTATGATACTTTCTCCAATTTCAGTAAAATACATTAGTCAAATTCAACTCTTTCCGATAATTTGTTTTTTTATGTCCAGCTTTTTATGACAAAAATTATTAGTTAATTTATTTGACAAAAACAATGTAAATCAATATGTTGATGTCGGTGGTAAAAAATAAAATTGTTACCCAGTTAAATTGGCTTTATTCCATACTAAATACCCAATAATATGAATGATCCTTTTTATTTATATATATATATATATATATATATATATATATATATATATATATATATAACTTATCCCTAGAAGATATGGTCTCCTTGAAATAGGGAAAGTTCAAATTGTCTCATGAGGTGTCCCCAACAGAAAACTTCTGTCAATGATTAGTTTTGTAGAGAATTATACATTTTCAAAAAAAACACATATAAAGGTGGTTATTATCATTTCACCACGTGTTTATATTTATCTGTGATCTATATAAACGTGCACAACACATTATTGAAGAGATGAAAAGTATTGGTCATAATATCACCGTGATCAAGGAGTGTCATTTCTATATTAGTGATGATTTTACACATAATACAAATTTTCTTGAGGATTATTTTGATGTAAATTATATATCATTGATTCGACAAGAAGTTGAATGAAATCAACATTACATATGGTTGGATGGTTTTGATACACATTTTAAATCATTGTGACCATTCTATTTCTTGCGTTTCTTTCACTAAAATTATATATTCAATATATTTGGAATTTATTTGAGACGGTATGTATAAAGGGACAAGGGTTCAGGTTGTGTAAAATGAGCACTTGGATGTACCATTTGAATCACTCCATTAAACTATTTGTATCATCCGATCAAGTTATTCTATGATGTTAATCAAACTTATGCTAAGAAAATAATTAAATGTTCAGTGATGTTCACAAATATATATTTGTTTTGAATTTTATACACATTAAATATGTATATTAAATTTTATTTTTAATGTGAATTGGAAGATTAAAATGGTTTATGAATATATTGAAAAGTTAATTTTGTATGGTTTCATATGTTTCAGCTATATGTTATTTTAGAATATTGGATTCAAATGACATTTTTTAGAGTAAAAAATGTGAAATCATAGCTCCCATACCCTCAATTATATTCTACACACTGAGATCTTTTCAACGATGTGAAAATCACTTTAATTGGAGTTTGTAAGTGAAAGTTAGGCCTCCCATAAGTTGACCTAATTTGTTGACCATCAAAGTGTAGAGTGGATTCCACATCATCCCCCATTACTCATGTGTGGCACTATTCATGTGTAATTTCAATAAAAATATAGAATTTCCAAAACCATAAGGTTGAGGGTTGAGGCATGAAAAAACAATAAGCCTAGATGGATATAATACTATATTAAATATTGGGCTGCTAGGAGGAGAACGGGTTCAATTCTTTTAGCATTGTACCTGTTATATAGTTGAAAAGATCATCTAGGAGTGGGATTTTAGAGCATGACAAAAGAGGAAAAAAATTATGTGAGTGTCATTTAAGCCATAATGTCAAATGAAATTCAATAGTGAGTGTCCTTTTCTTTGTATTTCATTTTCATAACTAAGGAAAATAGAGCAGACCATATGACTAATTGCTATTTTTGTTTTCTCTAATATCAAGTTTCCCAAAATACATATTGTGTTCATTTGTGTGGATGGTGTCTCCATTTACTTCTTCTTTGATTTTCACATTTCAGTTCTTTTCATAAATTTGAGCAATAAAATAGTAATAATACATCTAAGATGTAAAGAAATAGATCTACATAATAAAAGATTTCACAACAATACAATATATGTTTTGATAATCTATTCTAATGGAATATCTATAAGAATATATATAGATAATTATAATGATAATGGATTTTTATATGAAAACGCATCACTTATATTAAAAGGTTATTCCTTTCTATAACTAGTGGCTATATTTGATTTAAAGCATTTAAACTAGATATTATATATTGTTGATATTATATATTGTTTCCATAGTCATTGGTCCATTCTATTTGTATAAACTTAATAAAAATCACAACAATTAAGTTGAAGGATAAATACTAGAAATGACATTGGAAGATCGTGAATTAAAAAAATATTCCAGATCATGAATTAAGACAATATTCCATTATAATGTGGGTGCAAATATTTCTAGTAATATTTTGTGAATGTTTTTTCCAATTTGTATAACAATATGGTGTTTTTCTATTGCAACAAAATAATTATTTTTTTACAAATAATTATAAATAGTGAAATTTTAAAAGAAAATTTAATATTTAATAAGTTACTTATCATAATTTCATAATATAATGAAATTAAGACAATATTCCATTATAATTAAGACAATATTCCATTATAATGTGGGGTGCAAATATTTCTAGTAATATTTTGTGAATGTTTTTTCCAATTTGTATAACAATATGGTGTTTTTCTATTGCAACAAAATAATTATTTTTTTACAAATAATTATAAATAGTGAAATTTTAAAAAAAAATTTAATATTTAATAAGTTACTTATCATAATTTCATAATATAATGAAAAATAACTTTTTAACACTCAATTATAGCGTATTATTTCTATATATTTTTTTAATTCTAAATGACGAATATTTATATTACACTAATTTATTTGTATATTTATCGTTCTATGATATTTATAAGTTAATACATGAATGTCACATTATAAACGAAACAGACATCATATTCAATGATTAAAATATCAATAGACGTGTCCTAAGGGAAAATGACATCATTGTTGTGTATATTTGGGACGAACTTATAGGGATTTTTTGATAATCATTATTCTTCTTTCATCATTAGTGACATCCTTGAATCTTGAATGAGTTATTTAAAGGGTTTCGTTTTACTTTTCCTATATCTTTATCTTTATGATTGATTTTCTGGTGTCGGTGTGATACCTTGTCAGGATTTTGTCAGGATTTTGCCTATCTAATCCTTATTGTTTGGTAATTTAAATTTTATTTTTATTTAAAATTTAGTATTTAATGGATACAAGATATTTTTTTGTTATTTTAAAATTATCTTTTTAAATCATTATGTGAGTTGAGTTTTATATTTAAGATTTATTTTAAACCTATATTTATTAAGTATTGAGATGGATCCAATTTTTTAAGGTGTAATTTTTTTTTTTCGTTTATTTAATATGAAATAACTAATACATAGAAATAAATCATTAAAAAAATATGTTAGATCTCTATGGGTACTTGATAAATCAATGTTTAAGATGGACATATGCTAGTTTTATTTTAATTTAGTTTTATTTGTTGTTGTCACTTTAAGTGAGAACAACTCCCCCATATTGGATTGTAAATCACCTCATCACTCTTAAAGTGTAATTTTTTTTATCATTTAGTATGAAGTACTTATTACATGGAATTAAATCATAAAAAAAATTACAACTTAAGAAATTTGATCTCACTTGGTGCTTGATAGATCCAGGTTTAAGATAGATCTAAGCTAGTTTAATTTTAATTTAATTTAATTTGTTTGAGTCGAGAGATGCTCTAAAACCGAGTATGGAGAAGATGTTCATGTAACATAATGCATCAAAATAATTATAGAAAAAATAAAATAAAATAAAATAATAAAAATTTATGTTGAATCCATTATATATATATATATATATATATATATATATATATATATATATATATAACTTCCACTCACAATAATTGTTCCATTTGACCTTTCTAAGGTAAATTAACACTTAAATTTCTTTCAAATTGTATTTCTATGCTAAAAAAACATTGAGAGAAGCACTCCAAGGCTACCATAGTTTTGATGACTTAGGAAGTCAGGCATAATGTGGAAAATATTTTAAATTGGGATCTAGCATGGGCATAAGAAAGGAAATCCAAGAGGAAGTGTTTTTTATATTCTACCGTCTTAGTGTCACAAAGATGACAAATTCTCTCATCCCATGGTGTTTTGGGAGTTGTCAAATGATAATTTTTACTATGTAGCTCATGATATTTTGTTCTTATTTTAGCAATGTTGATTTTCTTCTTAGCACTTTTCAAAGCTAAGAGGTAATTTTGATCTTCTAAATTAGTGTTGACCACCTCCTTGTAGTATCTTAATTTTGTTTTATCCACTAACTCTTTATTACACAACATATTCTCCTTAAATTTACAAGTGATAATATTTGTAATATTATCGATATTCTACATGATGGATTCTTCTTGTATTCCCAAATGATTTAGCCAATATTTGGCATCTTTATGCCATCCTCGCTTAAGCTAGTGGTGGTTTTGGCTAGAGTTTGAAGAAATTTTGGGGAGCCTCTTATCATCCATGTTGTTTATCTTGTTCTTGTATGTTAGATATATAATCATAGAAATGATCTCAATTGGGGAAAGGATTGATTCTATGAGGATATGATAGAATTTATTTCCCTAAATTTTTAGATTATAAGTTATAAAATTTGTTTTCATCTATTCTATCTTCCTAAAGGATTCCTTAGATATACCGCAAACACAAAATTCACATGCCTAAAAGATAATTGGACTGACGAGAGTGTGAAAGCGGAGTTTCTTTTTATCTCAAAGCCAAAGTTCTACAAATTTATGATTGTTTTCAAATGCAAAATAAACTTTCCACCCTTCATTTATCATTTTTTCAAAGTTATAGTTCAAATTGAGCTTTTGGTGGATATCGATACCAAGATACTTATATTAAAGAATTTCCTCCATGTTATTGTTGCCATAAACAAAACTATCGTAGGTGATCCTTTTGGATTTAATTATCATAACCTTTATTTTCACAATGTTCACAATCATGCCCTTGCTAGAGCAAGATTCCTTGAGGGTTATCAGTTTCTTACCTAGGTCATAGGGACTCTTCTCCATAAGAACAATATCATCATCACAAAGAAGGAGGACGATGACTATACTAGAAAGAGTCGGGCCAACACAACTTCCATCCTCCAAACAATCTTCTAACTTATCAATATAGATGCCAAAAAGGGTAGGGGATAGGGAAAACCTTGCTTGACTCCTATATTACAGTTCATTTCTTCCAACCATACCTCAGTGTTACTAAAAATGGAAATAACTTTCTAATGTAGCCTTACTAGAAAAACTCTTAACTCTCTATATTCTAGATGTTTGTCCTTGACACAATGTCAAAAGATTTTCTAAAATGAACGAAACAACAAAGGAGATTGGTTTTATCATTACAACACTCCTCTATAATGATCCTAAATGTAAAAAGGTGGTCCATAGTGGAATGGTATCCTCTAAACCCAAACTGGCCTCTAGCTCTTTTTCCATGGCTTTCTATCCATGTGTCGATCTTGTTTTCCAAAATACTTCTATATAACTTAGCTAAAATGTGGCTAATCATAATGGTCATATAATTAGAGGGATTTATTTTATCCTCTCTTTTAAAAATAGGTAAAATAAAGCTTTGAGTCCAAGGTTTGGAGAAGCCTTGTTGGATAGCTAAATTGAAGAGCTTATGTATGTGAGGGATGTAGATAGGTCCTCCAATTTTTAATATTTTAACTTGGTAACCTTCGATATCCTTAGCTTTTCTTTTGATATCCGCTTGATGTAAAACTTAATTTATTTTATAAAAAACACTATATTTATACACACAAACACATACTACAACTTACTATGGGGGAGATGTTCATGTAATATAACGCATTAAAATAATAATAAATATTTATGTTGGCTCCAAAATAAATAAATATATATATATATATATATATATATATATATATATATATATATATATATATATATCCCGGTATGGTGGAGATGTTAGTGTAGAATAACACATTAAACTAATAATAAAAATTAAAATAATAAATAAAATAAATGTCGAATCAATTATATATATATATATATATATTACACACACAAACATACACACTTTTGGTTGAATAACAATGTCTAGATCCATTTAACTCTGGATCTACCAAGTGACGAGTGGGATCAAATCTCTGGAGGTGTATACTTTTAACCATTTCTCAATTTTGCACTACAAAAAAGGTTTACACCTGCAGAGATTCGATCCTTCTCAAAACTTGTATAATAAGAAGTTAAATAGATTTAAGATAGTTATAATCAAAACATCTACTCCTCCATACTCTCATTATTATTATTTTTTATGTAAAGTAACGTGACAACATCGAAATAATACGAATCATTCCATTTGAATTTGATGGTGTGGTCTTTACGTAAGATTTTTTTTATTTATATTAATTATCTATATATAAAGTATGTTTTCTCAATTAACTAAAACTTTTTTTTAGTTGATGGTAGGAGGACTTTTGTACCTAAAAAGAATGGATTATATAGCCTTCATTCTTCATTTATATGGGAAAATATTTAACGTAAATATGATTTATAAATATATATTTTTTGTAAATGAAAAATTGTTGAGTTTTTTCTATTATATAAAACAAAGAGTTAGATTTTTTATTGGAGAATTTGAAAAAAGGAATCTTCTTCAAATAATTTAGCCATGTTTTTATAGTAATGTTATCATCTCTCATATCACCAAAAAAGATATAACTCTCTAAATTGATCATGCACTCTTATCAATATCTATCTAGTTTTTATATACTCTATGCCTATTAAGAGAAATTTAAGAATATGAAACATCAACATATAATCTAAATTAAACCTAGTCTCCCCACGCTCTTACTTGGTGATGATATTCCTTAGTGCCTTATCTAGTGATTGTGGCAGCCTCATAGTCTTCCACATTGAATAGGTAGTTTCTGAACTCAATGGGCTAGAAGTTCCCTCTAGCTCCTCCTGTTTCTCGGGACACTGACCTACTAAGGTAAACTTGAAATGGATTCCATGCTAATCCCTACAAAATAACTCATTTTTTCTCTCAAAACCTCTAAGTGCATGTATAATGTCCCTTTGTTCCCTCTTGCTCTTTTCCAAGGTTTTCCCAACCATTTCCTTGACTATCGAATATGTTTCTTCTATCTTGAAGTACTTAGATTCTCTCATCCTACAATAATATGGGTCCTATATTGAGTACTGAACCTCCTCCAAAAACTATTCCTCTTTCACTATTTTCCTCTAGCCTCAAATATCTTCTTCTACCTCATGGGCTACCTTTTTTTCTTCCTTTTAGCATAGATTTTGATATTGAGATCCTATAATCCAAGCCTCTCAAGTTGTGCGTGTGTTTTTCATAGGTATGTGGGAATAAGAATCTTCTTGTTTCCTACCCACATGTCATTTGACCTTCTCCTTATTTACTTGACATATATCCATACTCGACACAGCTATCTCTCTCACCTTACAAGAGGAAAGAAGCAGATGCTCCCAATTTTTCAAGCACCTTACCAATCTCTTATTTTTGGTGCTCCTTGCCTAGGTATTAGCCACCTTATTACCTCAATACCCTAGCTTGTTTCTCATGGCCTAAGGATTTGGACCCTTCTTACCCCACAACTACTTCACCACAATTTCTTCGATAACCCATAACTAAACTTTATTCTTTGTTTGTATGCTTTAGAAGCTATGTTACTAAAAAAACCACCCTATAATTATCTGAATAGTGACCAAAACCCACCAACCAAGCATTGAGCTGCCTCTCCTCACCTCTACATAATCTCTCAATGTACTCACCATTCTCTCTTCTTGAAGCTTCTCCTTCCTCATCATTGATGGCTATGTACTCCCACCAAGTCAACCACCTCTTGCATTAATGGTTGTCATCAATACTAGGTATGGGACAAGCCAATACAAACTCTTATGGCTACGAGCTTCTACTCCTCCCACCCTCCACCATATCCTTTAGTGATCTGCAAAGTGTACCACCCTATATTTCCATCATGTCGACCATTTGCGACTCCACCTGGATATTCCCAGTACCAACGAGTATCACCCCATCCGAGAAATGTTTCACAAATATTAATGAGAAATATTAAAATGTGATTATCAACATAGACTTGAACTTACCATGCAACCTTTAATCTCTCTTTAAGGTTTGTAAATTATTTCTAAAAATTATGTCTTAAACATTCCTATGCACCTAACGTTCCCTCATTGCAATGGGTTTGTTATTTGAATACTTATTATAACTTGGAATGCTAAGTTGAAAGATCTTTGATGGTAATATCAATATCAAGGTATCAAGCTATGGGATAGGCCCCAATCGATGTGCACAATGCCATTATAAAATTTATCTTCATTTTTTTTACTTTCCATATATGGTTGATTAGCGTAATTCATCCCTTTATCTTGGTATTCATAATTGCTCATAGTATTAAAAATCATGAGTACCTTATTAAATTGACTTAATGAGATGAAATAATACAAAATAAATGAATATAATTGTTTATCAATTTATGACCATATTTTAAAATAATGGTATTAATATAATTATCTTTTTATATTTAAAAAAAATATTCATACAAAATCACTTTCATAATTGTTTTTATAAATTAATTATGATTTAGTTTTAATCATTATTTAAACTGAAATATAAACAATATTAATTTATTTTTCTTTTTAAAAATTTTGTAAACAATCTTAATTTATTATTTTCCAAATTAAATATTTTACCAAATATATTTTTATAAACAATATTGTTCATCATATTTGACTAAGCTATTGGAGAATCAGGGAAGAAACCATTTTGCACAATAAAGATACTATTAAAAAAAAAGTCAAATCAAAATTTAAGGAGAAAATGTGGTGTGATAAAGAGTTAGAGGAAAAAAGAAAATTAAGGTATTATAAAGATGTAATCAACCATAATCTAGAAGATCAAAATTATCTATCTGTTTTGCCAAGTGTAAAGAAAAATATAAGCATTGCTAAGATAAGAACAAATTATCATTAGCTCCATAGTGAAACTGGGTGTTGGTCAATTCCTAAAAAGCCATGGGATGAAAGAGTGTGTCACCTTTGTGACACTAAGAAGGTTCAAGATGAAAAACACTTTCTCTTAGATTGCCTATACCCATATTAGATCTCATTTTCAAAATATTTATCACACTACCAACCTTCCTAACCTCTTAACTCAACAAAAGTATGGTAATCTTGGAAAGCTGGTCTTAATGCTTTTCTAGCACAAAAACAAAATTCTAAAGAATTAGAAGTAATCACTTACCCTCTTAAACTCCGATAAACCAATTAGATCTTAGTGGAAGTTAATCATCATCATCATTAATATTTTTATTTTTTTTAATTTATTTTATCAAATATTTTAATAATATGTGAAGGATAAAATGATTATTTTTTATTTTTATTTAATATATTTTAAACTAAATATTTACAACACAATAAAAAGTTAGGGTATAAGTTTTTATAACATAGATAATTACTGTGAGAGAAACTTTGGAGAGATAATTACTGTGAGAGAAACTTTGGAGAGATAATTACTGTGAGAGAAACTTTGGACATTTTAGAAATATGAAATCTATGTTTGCATTGAAATCATTTTTTTATATTATTTTTTACATTTTAATATAAAAAAAATGGCAATTTCTTACCTACTCTACACAAAGAAATAACATTTTAAAAAATTACAAAATATTTAATTAGAAAAAAATTATATAATATGGATTTCCGTTTGAATTTGAAATCATATATAATAAATAAATTACGAATTTTTTTTACTTTTAAATATTAATTAATCATACAAAATATTTAATTAAATAATATAGATTTTGATCTGAATTTAAAATCATACACAATAAAATAATTATAAATTTTCATACTTTTACATATTAATTAATCATATAAAATATTTAATTAGATAAAAACGATATAATATGGATTTTGATCTCGATTTAAAATCATATACAACAAAGAAATTATGAAATTTTCTCTCTTTTACATATTAAATAATCATATGAAAAGCAAGTTAAAATCCTTTTAATACAATTCAAAGTATTGTATTAAAGATGTATCATTTTATCTCTTTATTTTCAATATTTTAGTCATTGAAATAAATCTCAAAATTAAAATTTTTATAATTTAATTTATTTTTTTAATTTTATTGATTAATTTAAATAAGTGGATCTAATAATTAAGAATATATATTTCTTTCTTTAAAAATCATATATTCAAATCTACTATATATATTTCAACAAAAATTATTTATATTAACTTAGATTTAATTGTATATTAATCAAATTTCAAAATTTATATATAAATAATAAATACAAATATTTAATATTATATAGAAATTAAAAAAAATTAAAAACATCAATATGATGATGATGATGATTAACTTCCACTAAGACCTAATTGGTCTATCGGACCTTAAGAGGGTAAGTGATTACTTGTGATTCTTTAGAATTTTGTTTCTGTGCTCAAAAAGCATTAAGAGAAGCTTTCCAAGATCACCATACTTTTGTTGAGTTAAGAGGTTAGGAAGATTGGTAGTGTGATCAATATTTTGAAAATGAGATCTAATATGGGTATAGGTTGGACAATCTAAGAGAAAATGCTTTTCATCTTCAACCTTCTTAGTGTCACAAAGGTGACACACTCTTTCATCCCATAGCGTTTTAGGAATTGACCAATGCTCAGTTTCACTATGGAGCTCATGAGAATTTGTTCTTATCTTAGCAATGCTTATTTTTTTCTTTACATTTGGCAAAACAGATAGATAATTTTGATCTTCTAGATTAGAGTTGATTACATCTTTATCATACCTTAATTTTCTTTTTTCCTATAACTCTTTATCACGCCACATTTTTTCCTTAAATTTTGATTTGACATTTTTTTTAATAGTATCTTTATTCTGCAAAATGGTTTCTTCCATGATTCCCCAATAGTTTAGCCAAGATCTGGCGTCTTTATGCCATCCTAGCTTGAGTCGATGGTGGTTATGACTT